>JAYJLV010000001.1:15854379-15865693 GCA_036873485.1 Torymus texanus | reverse complement strand
AGAGAGAGAGAGAGAGAGAGAGAGAGAGAGAGAGAGAGAGAGAGAGAGAGAGAGAGAGAGAGAGAGAGAGCGAGAGGTGCACTGCTATGCATGCCACCTTTTTTTGTCCTTTTTTCGAAACGAAAAGCCGCCAGTGAGGTGAAGTATACACGTATTCACCGTTTATTGCTATGTATTTGCACACCGGGCTGGCTTTTTATTATCCACTTTGTCGTTTTTTCCTCTCCTTTTTGTTGAAAAAATGCGAAAAATCTTTGTTAACTTAGGGTTTGTAGAGGATTCTCGCGTGTAACACTGTATAAAGGTTTTGAGGTACTATGTAATTGTATTAATTTATTCATTTATGCATACTTCTAATTTCTGTTCGAAGAATTTTACTGAAAACATATAGGACCACAAAATATCTTGATATATTCAAACATCAACAACAAAAACAATAAAAGAAATTTCGCAATAAAAAATATATTTACCCATAAAGATACTTTACAAGTATAGTTATAACAATTATAAAAATTTTTCCTTGATTATATCCAATTCATGCTATTTATTTTTCTTTTAAACGATAACGACGTCTTTTTCTCAACCACTGCAAAAAAACAGCCCACGAAATTACCTATTTTTCCCGTTCCTCCTTCGAAATAACATCGTGTCACCTCGGTGGCAATACTCATCCGGCGTTCATCGTCTAAAACCAACACTTTTCATCTTGCTAATTACGCCTTCTCTCATCGGCTCGACGCGAGTATGCGTCGTTGTCGTCGTCGTCGCTGACCGGATGTTCGCGCGAACTTTTCCTGTGTATGGGAGCGTATACGTGTGTGTGTATAGCGCGTGTCTCTGTAGCTCCCGCGAGAAGGAAAGTCAGGGACGTCGTCGTCGGCGAACCTCCCAGAAGTTTCATCAACCGCCTTACGCACGTCTCGCGCTCTGGGAAGGGACACGTGACGTGCATTCATCGTGAGCCTTGTGCGCGAGCGTACGAGAGAGAGAGAGAGAGAGAGAGAGAGTGAGGTAGCGGATGGGACGAAGGGATGGGCGAATTTCGAACGGTGAGAGAGGAGCGCGAACGGTGTTCTTTTTTTTACTCGTCGCTTCGCCTACACGACGGTTTTCCGGGTTATTTATGTTTTTGCGATGACGTGAAAATGGACTTTGTTGAAAAATACCGTTAGAGGCTGAAATGTTTTTAAGAAAAATTGGTATATTTTCCGATATGTATTCTTATGTTCAATAGTTGTAATGTTTCTTTTTGAATTATCGATATTTTGATATTATTTATTGCATAATATTGATGAAATTTGGTGGTAAAACTAAACATGAACAAGTAGACGTTATAATTAATATTCAATACAATAGTTTTACTCACTTCTATGGCAACTTTACAAACTACCTACGAACTTTTCCGTCGCGTGAGTAAATATAAGGAAAGAAGAAATTGATAAACAGACGGTGAAAACATAAGTTGGAGGAGGTATATGTGTATATATAAGAAAGCGGGAAATGAGAAAATAAGAAAGAAAGAGGAGGGAAAAGTGAAGAGAAGAAAGGCGAGGAAAGAGAGGGAAAATCGGTAGATGTCGCAAGGAAGAGCGCGAGCGACGAAATGGAGTTCGGGGCCAATTTTCCCGAAGAGCGCCCGAGCATTAATCACAGGGAGAGAAAAAGAGTGAGAGAGGGAAGGAGCAGCAGAGAGCTAATAACCGCGCGGATATTATTACGTGTACAAAGAGAGAACTGTCATTGTCGAGGAAGAAGACGAAGGAGGAGAAGGAGGAGGAGACGGCGAGGGTGGAGAGAGAGAGAGGTCGAAGATATCCTCCGGGAATCACCAAGCAGCCGACACGACGACGATCTACGCGGCATCACGTGCGCTTGTTACTAGACACATAGTTCCGTTCTTCGGCATGTCTCTTCCCCTCTTCGCGTCTATCTTACGCTCGCATATTGCTAATCGGAAAACTTTTTCCGCTGTGTAAGGCAGCGAGAGAAGATCCACTGCAACTTGTAACGCTGAGACTATATGCCCCTCATGGACTACGTCTCGGCTGTCATCATGAAGACCAGTGTGTCGTTGGTTTTGCGATAATAAAATCTCTGTCTATATACTATTGACTCATACCTTCGGTGGATAGTTATCTTTCAAACTTTCTTCCCTCCACGTGTCTATAAATATAGGGGTCTATACTGTATGTAGCTGTGTAATCATTTTTCACAATCTAACGGTATGATGGAATTGAGAAAAAGCAGTATGTAATACATATAGGTATATGTTATGTATATCGATAATTTTATAAAATCGATTGTCAATTAGATTCGATTAATTTGTACTCAGGATGATATATACTTTGAATAAGCCATTTTTCTATTATATATCCTTCTCAAACCCAATCAGATTTAATCAAATGTCAATTTTGCTCTCCGATAATCATGTTGTTCAATTAAGCAAATTAATTTCCGCGAACGCGCACGCGCTACTGGAAATCATAATGGATTTGCAAAATTTGATTGAAATGGCAAAAAACAATTTGACAAAGAGAGTCAAACGAATTCGAATGATCGAAAGATATATAATTCAATCTAAATGTTAAAAAGTGCAAATTGATCTGTGCGCGTTGTGGAATTAGTTATAAAATGATAATGAAGCTTATACGTCCGGCGGACGTGCTGCATGTCAGTGTCGTACGTACTATATAATATAATCTCGTACCATTGGACCGGACGACAGTTTGTATACACGCGTATATTATCGGAATTGAATTACAAAATGTTCGCTCGTGAGCGTGCGTACGCGTTCTGAGGGTGATAACGCGGGGAATTTACGGGGAATTCGCGAGATATACGCGAGTTACTGTTATGAGAAGGTGTGTACGTGTGTGTGTGTGTGTGTATATATACACACAGACGTGTTTACGACACTGGAATATATATCTATGACACCATTGTAGTTTATTTTTTAATCATGATCTCTTCTCGGGAGACTAATGTTTCCTGCCAAGGATCTCTGTATATATGCGTGATGTGTGACGTAATTCAGTACGATCGTTCCTTTGCGCAACGTAAACGCTCTCATTATCAACGAGTGTGTGTATATATATGCTCCATTCACTATGTGCTCCGAAGTTAATCGTTCTTAATCACACCGGGCATTATATAGATTTAATCGTTCAATTTGTACTTTATCGACCTCGCCGACGTCGCGCCGCCAACGCGTCAATCCTGCGGAATTATTTAAAGTTTTGTCGGGGGTAGCGCACGCGCGTGGAATTATTCGATTGAAAATTGATTCCATATTTTTTTTTCACCGGTATTAAAGGAATTTCGGTGAGCTTTTGTCGAACAACGCCGCTTCAAATTGTCGATATGAGTGAAAATCGAGTATCGGAGGATTCGCACATACATATACATACATACGAGCGCGTCGGAGCGAAACAGCATAGGCATTCGAGCTGGATTTTTTCCCATTCGCTGCGAGCAAAAAGAATTCCGGATTACTGCGATATAATCTACTAAAGGATTTTTATTTCACAATATGCCCCTTCTTCTATTAACATCAATATTCAAAATTCTCTTGGGAACAAAATGTGCGTTTATTGCTTTTGAATAGCTTTTATGTGGAGCAATTATATCACAGGTATTACGGCATTTTTATGCAAGCTAGAATGATTTGTGCCTCAAATAACCTACCAGTTTATTAAATTTTATATATACCTATTTACCATCCGCGTTTAAATGCAATCTGATATTCTCGATAATGCACGAATAGGAAATTGAATGGATATATGCGCGATAAGAAATCCAACGATATGTTCTGTTGAAATGAAATACTGTAAATGCATAAATCAATTGCTACAAATATACGGACCAAAAGGGCACTTCGAACTGGCACACTGTCCAATTTTGTGGATATACTCGTAGAGCTTTGCACCACGCGTGTTTATTAGCCAAGCTCGACACGCTCGAAAAGTTGTATCTGGCGCCAGGTACGCCACTCTGTCTCGACCAATATACACTTTTTTCCCAATCAACCATGTACGTCCGAGCTGCCAAGTTCAAAATCGCGTGCTATTTTACAAACGGCCGCAGAGCGCGGCCACGTTTCGACCCGAATTGCTCGAATTTCGCCCGTTTTTATATATACATATAGGTATTTCTTTTTGCGCGTTTCGACTTGTGCTATTTTTCTGTTCTATTTGCTTTTTCTCCTCTGTAAAAGTCTAAACGCTATATTATTTCCCGTACCGATGTGGAATGTAAAAAATGGAGCAAAGAATTTGATGCAGCGATGGTAAAAAATTTTGTTTATCACTCACCGTAGGTAGAAGTAACAAAGCTAAGTGGTATAATATTTGTCAATAGCTTACCTGAAACAAAGAAAAAACAAGAATTTGTTAGACAATCATAAAAGTACGTTAGTTAATCGAAAAAATTTCATTATAATTATGATATCTAGTTTAAAACAGTATTTTTAATGTTAAATTTACCACGAAAAAATTCAAACTGCGCTAAAATTATCAATTACCAGCCGAATACTCCAGCGCTTAAATTCCAAAACGGACTCTGTGCCGGGCGAGCGCACAAAACGGTCCCGCACTAGCGCCAGCTTCATTGAATTTCTCGATACTCAATTCCACCAACAGCGCCGAAATCCTCAGCCTCATCCTCTTCCTCTACCACCTCCTGAAAAATCGATCCGGCCACGGTGTGTCCTCGTATCCCATGCGGCAATCGAATAAAAGCTCGTCGCCATGCAAATGCAATGTTTATAAATGCGAGTAGTACGAACGTTCGCGCGCAACCTAATTCCCACTTTGCCGCCTACTTTCGGCGCCGCCGGCTGATACGACGAGGACACGCGAGCTAGCAAGCGCTTGGTTATCTATCCTATGCCCTGTACATTCGATTTCTGGGACGATATCGGAAACCGATCGTGAGTGGGAGGTTATCCTCTCTCTCTCACTCTCTCTATCCTGGCAGCGACGACGAAACTCCTAAAGTTATCCGTCCAACGTTAAGGTGTACGGCGGCTGCTGCTGCTAGGATACATGGCCGTGTGCTCATGTACGGGGTGGGCTATTCTGCGAGATGCGAAAAGTATGCATGGAAGTTCGTTTGGAATGTAATGGATATTCTATGAGGGTAATTTTAGTCGATTTATCGATGACGGATGGCAATGGTTTACGAAAAAAAAATTGGATAAGTCAAATGAACTTTTTTGGTTCAATAACAGTATGGTGTGACTTACATTATTTCAAATTCTTTGAGATATATATACAATTAACAAATTATAGTTCTATATTTTTAACTAAACAATAATAATTTTCAAAATGAATGTAAAAAACATTTTATTTATAGCAATGGTTTCACAATACTGAAGAAATGTATGTCATCCCCACGAACGTCACGTGTTGATCTAAAAACACGGAATGGCAAATATTTCGACAGCATCGCATCCACCTTCAAAATCGACAAAGAAACCTCTACATCTCGCTCTCCCTCACCCCTTCAAATTCACACGCCAGAAAGAACTCGCACAACCGCAAACGCACCATACAGCATCGCGTAAGCGAGACACCCAGTATATATGTACACGCAGAGAGAAGATTCCCTCGCGTCGTATAAAGCGCGACTGCGTTACTCTTCTCCTTCCCTCTCCTACTCGTATTTAAATATCACTAGACCCGCGAACCCAAAAGCCCTCCTCGATATAATATCGATGGGGCGCGCGCGGGCGGGGACGGCAGCGGCCTGAATAGAGCGAGGGCGCCTTAAAGCCGAGCACTTGGGATCTTTGAGCTCTCCCACTCGTTCTATACGAGATCCTCTTCTTCCCTTTCTCTCTTGCCGTGGGATGCGCAAGCGCGCGTTCTGTACTCTTCTTTGCTTCGTTCTTTTCTGTTTCGGCTTGCTTTAAAATCGCCGCCCTGCTGCTGCTGCTACTGCCTTGCGATTCTCGTACGCGGTCGGCGCTAAATTTATACGGTTACTGAGGTGATGGACTTTTTTTCGTCTACAATATATGTGTAACTGTAAAGGTATATAACTTTAATGTTAAAAAATACGGATATGTGAATTTCTAATACGTGAACTGCGCAATAAATAACCTTTGATCAACGCTTATACGCCCATATATACGTATGAAATACGTGTCATTTTCAAATTTAAATTCATTCGCTCTCCATTATCGAACTTTTATTACCCAGTCATTCCAATCGCCCCTCGTTCCTCGAAAAATTCTTTCATCCAGCCAGCTTTCTACAAAGAAAAAGCGAGCAGCCCACGTCGCGGGGACTCCTGGACGAAAAAAAAACTTTTGATTCTTCGCGATTTATGCCGCTCGTCGACACCCCTTATATCGTCATTGTTCGATACATACATATACACACACGTAGCAAATATCAATGACTCGGTGAAATATAAATCACGGGGTTCGAGTTGCTGGCGACAAATTACCGCTCGATTTTTGTCCGAGGAGAAATTTTTTTCTAATGCATGAGCTAGCAGTGAAAACGGCAATGCCTCAGGGGCCCAGAGGAATATATAGAAGAAAGGTGCGGGCCTTGTGGCGTATATACACACATTTATACGGGGGACGGTTGGACGACGCGTTTTCTACGATTCACGCGGGGCAGCAGCAGTAGTAGCAATAGTATGGGCCCCCCAGGCCTTTGTTGCCAACAACGAAAAAGGAGAACAGCGCGCGAGGGCAAACCTTTTATTGGACTGATTTACTAGAGTTTTAAGTATTTTCGAATGAATGGAGTTTAGTTTCGATTGGGAAGTTGATCTGTGGGTAAAGAAACTAGAATGGAAATTTATACAGACTTACTGGATTTAGAGTTTCAAAGAACGGGCAATATATACTATATATATACTTGAAATGCGTAAGATTCGGAAATGTCGAGCAATAAACGTAGATTAAAAAAGTTTGTGTTTCCATCTTGCCACAACAAAGAGAGGGAAAAAATTCTCCGAGACGAACGAAACTCTTACACTTTTAACGCGAGAAATTAGTCACAGTCGTAAATCTTTATTAATCATCGCCATCGAGCATCATGAGAAATTCCGCAGAAACGCCAGGGTGTCAAATGAATCGCGTCGAAAAACATAACTTCAAAGCTAACAAGCATACCTAAGAACAATAATTCGCGTTGCCGAGTGAAACATTAAAATCAATAAACACGTAGCAAGTATCTGCAGATGCGGCCGAAAACGGTGCCTCGACGTGCGCACTTGCGGCTGCTCAAGACTCGTAAGCGAACTATAATTATTCGCTTGGTCTGCGCGGCTGCGGCGGCGGCTGCAGTCGCCTCGTAAAACATCGCCACTTATAAACGTTTCCCGCGAGAGAAAGAGAGAGAGAGAGAAGGCGCGAAGGGTGCGACTATTCTCGTACACGCGCGCTCGCGGCGGCGTGAGAAAGACAGAATCGGAAGCCAAGAGAGAGAGAGAAGCCGAGCAAGAGAGAGACAAAGAAGATTAAGACGAAGATTTATCTCTGCGGAGCGCGGAACAGCCTGTACCTTCCCGAACAGTTTGTATATTAGGTGTCAGCGTAAATTGTGTATTGCATTAATTTTTACGGTGGCTTCTTGGGTTTCGAAAAGACTGAGAGGGGATTACGCCTGTGTTCTGTGCTCTTGTGTTTGAGACGATGATTTTTTTTTTCTCAAGAACTACAGTACAGAGGAGGAGATGCTGCTCGCGTCGTGATTTATTTTGGTTTACTTTGTGTAAATCACTTAGAAATTACATCCAGCGCTGTAAACGTCGAGGATTTTTTTTATTGAGTCTTGGTTATAATTGAAAAGAACGTTCATTGGAACATACATTAACTTCAACATTGATTATACCGCGCGATTTGGATAAAATCACTTATTGTTTCCTTATATAGTCGAATTTATCCAAAGGATAAAAAATATTTACTCCAAAATGTATATATCATTGCTTACTCAAAAGTCACGTATGACAACAATTTTTTACAAGCAATGAGCACTAAAAAAAAAATCCCCCTACAATAACGCGCAAAATAAATGACTGCTATCGTTGAAATCTTATTAAAGCGATTTTTACTTCTCAAACACGCGGTCTCCCCAGAAATCGTAAATCCGGAAATATTAAACACACTTTTTTCCAGCTTTCCTTCTCCACCCCCTCTATAATAAACGATATCTCAGCGAGCGACACACAACCGCACTCAAAATTAGCATTTTTCGATTACGCAGTCCCAGTCGGCTTCTCTCTCTCTTTCTCTCCTCCCCCTACGTCGCGCAAATAATCCGCGCGTCGAAATAATACAGTTGCGCGCGTTATTATCCTCGAAATTTATCAAACCCCAGGCTTTCGTGCGCGCCTGCGCAAACATAACAAAGTGGGTGGGCTTTAAAATAGAGTGTATTATACGAAAAAGCCGAGTATGGCTGCGTGCGCGACTCCACGCGCAAGGGAATTAGGTGAAAGAGAGCCCGGGACTTCTGTATACACACATATATACATACGCACACACATATAAGGAGACGTATAGCAGACTCCACACGTATATATTTGAGAAAAGGGGCGCGCGAAAATCAAGGCGGCAGCAGCAACACCGCGGGCGGCCGCGCGGTTGTAAATTAAGTTCGGCCACCGTATATATATGTATATGTATACACGAAGGAGAAGCAGCGCGTGTGCAGGCACTGCACGAAGAAAGAGAAAGAGAGAGAGAGAGAGAGAGAGAGAGAGAGAGAGAAAGACCCGGTGCGGCGCGTGCCCGGGCCCTCGACAATATGCTGCGTGCATGGAATCACGGGAAAATCTCCTTTCGGCCGCGCGTGGAACGAGAAAACCGAGTTACGCGCGCGTGGCGCCGGTAGAGAGGGTGAAAATACAGCTCTCAGTATATGTGTATGTGTGTTGCCCGAGAGCAGCTCCGTGTTTCGGTCAGGAAGCGTGACTGCTACGTGACTCGAGTGCGCAAACTGCACGGCAGTGCCGTTGCGCCCGGGAACCGAGAGAGGGAAATAAAAAGAATCCGGCTCTAATTATAAAGATGGAGGGCGAGCTTTGTATGTCTGTGTGTGTGTGTGTGTGTGTGTGTTTGTATGTTGGAGGTATAGCGATACCCTGAGGATATATACCCGTTTCTTTTTTCCCAGAGTGCGGATTTCGGTGAGGTAAAGCGCTATCGTGATTGTTTTTGATCGCTGCGTGATGTGGATTTGCCCAGCTGAGATTGTTTTCTCTAGAAAATTTTGAAGCGTATTATATGTGTGTTAGATAAAAATAAAAAGATATTTGGGACACACGCAGAAGTATCGCGAGCGAGGAAAGTAATTAGAGCGAATTGTAGAGAAAAGTGAGGTGTATAAGGTATAGCAATTAAAAATATAGGGCCGAAACAAAAGCGAGGAAAAAAGAGTATCCATTTTCCATTATCGGAAGCCGCGGCCACGATTGTTTCGGCATTCCGCAGGCGCTATTCTCCTCGTTTTCCTCTCACTCTTTTTCCCCCCCTAGCGGTCGGCCTTTTCTTTTCACTTTTTTCATATACTTCGCAACGTCGGCATCGGTGCGGCGGCTATTTCCCGCCAGCTCTCTTCCAGTTCCATTAGCAACGACGTGGCCATTTTTAAATTAACTCCCACCTCCTCTCGTCGCCGTCATCATCATCGGGACGAGCTGCTGCTACTGCGCGCGCGGGGAGGAAAAATCCGAATTCCGAGCACGCGCGCGAGCTTACTAAACAGCGCACTTCTGCATTCCGTCTCTCTCTCTCTCTCTCTTCTTCGTGGTTGGGGGTTGCTTTTCCGTCCTCGCCTTCCGGCTTCTTCGCGCTTCTCGTTTTTTCGCTCCGGTTTTTCCGCTCGCGCCGTTCTATAATGCGCCGACGTAAATGATACGACCCCTGTTGTCGAGTTTAGCGCGTTCACGTGCATTTCTTTTTTCTTTTGCTCGCGCGTTGTTTTTGCCCTCAGGCCACGGCAGCGTCGCGCTTATTTTTATCGGATAAAAAGCGAGGGAGGCGCGCGCGCACGCGCCTCCTGGAATTTCGTTGGGATCAAAAAAAAAAAAAAAAAAACGCGCTGCGACGACGTTGCGAGAGGAATTTATTCGCCGTGAATTATTTATGATTGAATTCGATTAGCAATTTCGTTTATTCGCGATTTATTTTCAACGTCCTTTTTTGTCTCGCACGATATGCGAATTTTTTCCACCCGTCCGATGGGAAAGATTTCCGATAAAATGCGAAGGGATGAATTGGTATACGGAATCCTATGGATTTTGTAAATGCTTCAACCTGACGGTAAAATGTCTATGCATAAGGTTGAATCAAATAAAAAACATTCTTCGTCCGTATATGATGTATACTGATACATTTTATTATTATAGAATAAAATTTTCAATGGATTATATTATTGAATCACAGTAGCAATGGCAAGTTGTGTGGACACTTGTTACATTAAACATTCACCTGACCTCACTCATCAAACTCGCTGCAATCCAATCCTTTCGTTGTGCAGCGTAAAAGAAGACGGATGAGTTCCAGCCCCTAACAAATCAAACAACGAGACAGAGAGTGAGAGAGAGAGAGAGAAAAAAACGACTAAGAGAACGAGCGGGTAAAAAAGAGAAACGAGTGAAGGACGCGGACATGCGCACATGCACTGCATAGTCGGCCTATCGTTCACTTTGTAATCCACGGCAGCTGAGCAAATGAAACCTCCGAATTAACGGGCCATTACGCATTCGAGCGCTGTTAATAACTGCCGAGCGCGCGCACGCGTGCGGGTAAACCGCTGCACCCCGTCCGAAACCCATATGCGGTGCCTTTTAAGCGCCTCATATTTGTTGCGCACACGCGCGTCTATTGCTCGCCTGTCTGTCTGTCTATCTACCTTCCTCTCTGTTTCTCTCTAAATTAACGCGCCGAACTCGATATGCGCATAGACCGCACATATGCGAGGCTTGATATTCTGTTTTTTGAACTGTATTTATCATTCAACCGTATATAGATATAGAACATTGAAGTTTTAAATGGAGAGTAGTGCACAAATTTAGAAATAATAAAAACATGATCGAGCAATAAATTATTCTCTTTTATAAATTACGTCTATCAATTAATATCACGTCAATAATGTCGCCGCTTTCCAAACATGTTAAGATAAATATAATCGCCAATTTCTGTATTTTGAAAATGAAAAACGGAAACGCTACTAAAGTAATTAATAAACATTCATTCATGTATAAGAAATTACGTCAATATTTGTGGTATTTTCATCTCTCGATTCACACATACACACACATATATATATATATATATATATATATATATACA
>JAYJLV010000001.1:15816263-15854279 GCA_036873485.1 Torymus texanus | reverse complement strand
ATTACGTCAATATTTGTGGTATTTTCATCTCTCGATGCACACATACACACACATATATATATATATATATATATATATATATACATATATATATATATTCACATTGACTTTTAAATAATTCAAAAATTTTTTCTGCAAAATCAGCCAAATTTGCATCTTGTGTACCCAGCGTACACTCACCCTCGATTTCCGTGGCTAGCGCTGCGCTGCCATCACCCTTTCGCCAAACAAATATGCAAAAATACAGCAAATCGAGCAGAGTACGTATATATATACGTGCATATATACCTACATATAGGTGCGCAAGCTCAGCCATTCCCACCGTCACTGGCGTTGCCGCGCACTTTTGCGATTTCTATGTACGCGCACGCAGATCAAAGGTAATAATCCAGGCGCAGAGAGTGAGAGAGGCCAATCAAGCGGGACGCGCCAGTATAGAGCTTTGTTTTCCTCACTTGACTGCATTAACGGCAGCATAGACGAGAGCACGCACGAGCATGTGTGTGTGTATGCGTGGGTGTGTTTGCCCTTTAATTGGGGGGAGTTGACCCTCTGTTTAAGGTCAAACATCGTGACGTGGCACGAGAGTGAGCAGACTGCAAGCTGCCATCGAGTTGGATTTGACGCGTGGAGCGAATGGTGACGTAGTGTGTGCGTGTATGAGGCCTGAGCGGATGTGTGACGAATTTTCTTTCGATAGTGGTAGATTTATGAATCAGTACCTGTGATAATTGGTGTTCAAGATAACATGATTATTTGGTAAAGGGCTTTTGGTTTATTAGTAATAATTTTTAATTAAATGTGTATTTTGATTTTGAATGACTTTTGTAGGTGAGAATCTTGCGAGTTTCTTTTATAAAATATGAGTGACATTTCCTTTGCGTAGATGCTGTTAAGTAGGTCTTGCTAAAACAATGTATCCATTTATAAATCACATTAACAGACCGTGTTAAATAGAATAAGCACGTTCTGTCCAGGTAAAGCGCGAAATGAAACAATATTTCAGAATCTAAAAATAGAAAATAAATTCCATTGTTCTGCTGTATAATATTCAATTCAGGAAGACAATAAAATAAATCATCAATTTAATAGAAAGTGCTTTTCTTTTCCCCCTCACATCATGACGCATAATGTGCGACCGTCTCGAACTTTTGAGTTTCAATTGTGCACTCACGGCCGTTTTATTCATAACACAGGAATAACAGGTTTCCCGAGTAGTAGGTGATTCTGCGAGCGGTGAGTCACTTCCGTAAATATTTGAATATACGTATACAACATCCAAAGAAACTGACAGCTCCGTAGTTCTCTGTATATATACGTATATACAAGCGCAGAAGGAGAAGAAAAAAAAATTAATACCTCCTTGTAGTCGAGCTCGTATTCACGGTGTCGATCATCAACGGCTGTCTCTGCACCTACGCGCGTATGTGCATCTTAAGAGTCAACGACTCGCTGATGCTGCAGCGTCACTTTTTCCACGCTTCTCTCTTTCTTGCCCCTCTGCAACGTAATCTTAAATCACGATCGAGGAGGTGGAAAGGAACGCTGCGAGGCCGAAAAGATGATTTGTATCTACGGGGGGAAACGTCGTCTTCATTCGCCCAGGCACTTAAGAAGTGAGCGGGCCAGTCTGAAAAGTTCCCTTTGGAGGACGATGGAGATCGGAGGATACTTTTCAGCCGATCTATGGGGACTTTATTCAGGAGGTGACTTATATTCACGGATTAGGAGGTATTTTAAAGTGAAATGTCGAACACAAATTGAGATGCATCGGAGTCCTTTTAATGCATGAGAATTCGTCCACGATAAAACGACTTGTCGAGAATGTAGAACCAATGCTATACACACGGTGTAAAGTTCAATATAAAAATATGAAGAATATACGTTTCGCAGTTGATTATACGCGTACGTGCTACTATAAATCAATTTAAAAAAAACTATACCGAATCATTTATTCTCGCTAGCGAAATCAAACAATCCAATAACATCTACATTCGACGACGACAAAACTACATATATCTATATAACGAGACCCCGCGCGTGCTCGCGATAAATCAATCGAATAGAAAACGAAAGAAGGAGCTACCGCCACGTCGGTTCGCAGAGCAAAAAGGGGTCGCGAAAAATAGCGGAAAAAGAGGAAGGCGATGGTGGTGGTGATGGTGGTGGCGCAGCCTTGCCACCGGCATTGTTCCGGCGTGCTGCACCGCGAGAGTTCGTAGGTCGAGTTACGATGTAGTACGAGAGAGCGAGCGCGCGCGTGCATGTGCACATATCGCGAGAGAGGAGAGGAGAGCGGAGGCACGAACTACCTACACGCGCCATCCACCTAAGCCGTTAATAATGGGAGGCGCATAAATCAAAGCTCCATTCACGTCTTTATTGCTCTATTAAATAGGACAGCTGGTGCCCGCCTCATTCTCCCTCTCTCTCTCTCGCACCCGCGCGCCTATGTATATATATGTGTGTATGCGAGGGCTATTCTTCTCTCTTACTCTTGCTGTGTCGCTATGTTGTTGCTTCGCCCCTTGCCTATATTGCTCTCTGTTGCTTTCCTTTTTGTTGCTGTCCTTTAAAGAGTTGATTTTAAATTTGCTGTTGAATGCGCGTTGGTCGAAGACAAACATTTCGGGTCCGAGCATATGCTCCGTTTTACCTGAATGAATGATGGTCAGCTATTCCAGGTTTAGTGTTGCTATTCAGTTTATTTTCTAAATTTTATCCGTAAATTTTTTCCAGTCGATCAGTCCTTTTTATGAATAGAAAGATTTCTCTTTGAAAAAAAATAAAGTAAAAAAAAGGATTATGTTTAATTTATCACTGGTATATATATATATATATATATATATATATATATAAAGTGTTTAAAAATTTCATTTACAATGTAGAACGCATATAGTTTTTAAATCACACGGTATTCTGAGCACTGCTACACCATTTAATGCCCATGTATAATGGACTATATACACTAAACCACTCTGAGGCTATCGCGCATTGAATCGCGCACAATCCCCGAATTAGCGAACGCGAACAAGCTCCACTCTCTCTCTATACACAGAATCCTAACACCAATTACCTCTCTTATCCTCTCGATACGCTCTCAGCTCGCTCCCATCCCGTATATACGCCACATTTGTCTCGATCGTTTTTCTCCTCCGTTCTCACACCTATATACACATATACACACAAGAGATCGCGAGCTAAGGAGAGCACATCCGATCGCCGATTCGTTACACCTCGGCACACATATAGGCCTTTACGAGGCGAACGTGCGCCAATGTATAAGAGCCACGCGTCGTTAAACATGTAAGGAGGCTTTTTTTTCTCTGAACGCGCTCAGGCGCCGAGATAATGGTGTTAACTTGTGAGATCGTTGCCATCGAAGACTGTCACACGCGTGTGAGTTGATCTTCCTCGGTGTACGGTCGGACCGGATGTTGACTTAAACGGGATTTTCAAGGTTCTGGGTGGATCTCGGGAGAAAGAATAGGCCTCGTTGATGTGTATGACGGATTGGTGTTTTTAAGGAATTAGGTATTTAGAGAAATCATGGTGTTAACAACCGTGAAAGAAAAAATTAGATTTTTTTTCTTTCAATACGGTATACTTCCGCATTCTACATTTACTTTTCTTAAACCGACACGTGTACATTTCTCTATCGGTTAATTACACATAATAAACAATTCACGCGAAACTTGCAGAACTATAACTTTTTGCACAAACCACCACCACCACCAACAACAACAACCAAACAAAGCTCTATACACGCTAAACCGTAAACGGTATCGGGCACAAAGTACATACACATATATACTACTTGCAAATACGTTTGCACACGTGTGCTAATCAAAGGTTCAAACACCCTCATATACTTAATTTATTCCAATTCTTGCGCGCGCGGATTGTTATTAAAGGGGGAAACGCGTAGCACTATATACTGGCGCTTTACTCAGCAATGGAATATTTATTTCTCTTATGCGCAACCCAGTCTACATCGTCTCTCTGCGTGTGCGAAGGCACGCGGCTGGGCGCAAATTTGTTGGGAAGGGGAGGAACCATGTATAGTGCGGTTGTATAGTATACCACGCGTGTGTGTGGTATATACACGAGTAGGAGCCATGCAAATGCATTCTCGAAGCGATAGCCTATACTGGCATATCTATCGAGCTAGACTAGCGCGTCCAGGGCCGGCGAGCGTCCACCCGTAGTCGCTTTAATAAATGAACGACTTTAGAGGCGGATCGATACGTCAATTCAGCCCCATCGTTTTCACCCCCCTTCTCTACGTATTCGCGCGCGTGGTTGTGGAATATCTTTTTCTCGTGTTGGAAGAACGACGACGACGACGGGTAGTTTTGATACCGTTGACTGATACCTTAATTGGCTGTTGTTAATGAGAAATAGGAAGGTTATATTGATTCGTGTGGATGTACTGTAATTTGGTGTGGATTTAGTTTGAAAATATGTTACTGTTTTTTTTTTAATAAGAACTGGCGTTTTGGAAAAATGATATATATTTTCCAAAATCTGACTTTCTATTGACCACTAGGTCACGGTACCAGACTGTCAAAAGCGATTACAGCAACGGCTTTTCCAGCTTAACGCGTCTCACGACAAAATCATTTTTTTTCATTTTTCGCTCGAACTGCAGCTCAACAATACGCCCAATTTTCTCGCCGTGGCTCAAAGCTATAATCCGTCGTTACAGCTCAGATATATATACAAGCTATATACACGGGGTGTCAAGTCGATCAGTGCGTGACCGATAGGCCGGAACAGATGCATCGTTAGGACCCGCTGCGCGACGACTGCGTGGTAATCCGGTTCCGGCGAAGACAGCTCTACACTATACGAATGTATACATATACGTGTAGAGGGCCACCCCAATTCGGACAGCCGCGTCTAGATTTCATTCGCCAACGACGACGACCACCACCGACGAGCTAAAGCCGATTCTACGGTCACGCGTGGCGCGACCGTGAAATCGCCTTTAGGCGTCGATCGACATTTTTCAATCTTTTGCGCGCACGGCCAGGCAGCAACAGCAGCGGCAAAGATGATGGCATTGTGCGCAATGTGCTGGTTTGGGAGGTCTTGCGCGTATATACATATATGTATTCTAGTATGTGGTATGAACGCAAGGGATGTTGTACGAAATTGTAGAGGTCGAATTATGGGTGTGGGTATATATACGTATATACCGCCCGTATTGCTATAAATCGTTGCGGATGGGGTGATTGTTGGAAAAAAAAGCGGAGCGAAAGGTTAATGTCTCTGCTTAGAGAGTATATTTTTCGCCAGGATTGATGGTGTCGCCGTGGTTAGTTATATACGCGCAGCTTCGCAGGATAATGGACCTTGTGGGAACGCTTTTTACGCGCGTGATGGGGGCTTTTTGCCGCTGGTAATTAAAGAATAAATTGCTATTTGCTGGAATTCGTAAAAGTATTTTTCCAAGGAAGAATCAGTAAAAACTTTATATTTAAAAGTATCATTACCGTGTAAACTAAATAGTGAATGAATCTTGTACTCGAAAGTAATTACGTTTTACTACTGCTTGAACAGAAAAAAAAAGAATTAGCTTTCGCAACATAGTAATTATTTTGTTGCATTCGTGAGTCTACAAAAAAAAGCAGTAAAACCCTAGAAGATACTCGAGATTTTCCATCGACCGGTGACGGGAGGAAGGACGACGCTCAAGCCAAGCATGCTACTATATACTGCGCGAAAAGTGAAAAAACACCAAAGCGCTACGATGGAGAGGGAAAATCCTCGCGCGTCGTTAACGGATGCTCCTATCTGCCTCTTCGCTCCTTCTCACTCTCCGACCCTTATCTTCGACGAATCGCAGTTCGGCGCGTCTTTTCGTGCGCGCGATCGCTAATCTCGACGTGAAATCGATCGGATTCACGATCGCCGGCCTTCTGATGTAGTAGCCTTAAATCAACTGAGTGTATATATATATACACACACGCGCGACTGTCTTCTGGTCTTTCGCCGCGTATAGGAACACACGTCGTGCGGGAGAGAAAAGGTCGCGTTTGGTAGATGCTGTGGGAGATGGAAAAATGAAGTTATTAAGGCTTTCTCGTGTAGCGTTTATTAAGCTTAATTTACGGGGATCGTGAGGAGCGGGTTTTTTTTCTCTGTAACGGTGTTGCGGGTATATAATTGGATGGAAGAGTCCTCGTTTGCACTGGGAAAGTTTTCCGTGTAGGTTTGATGTTTAGAGAAGGTGTTTAATAGTTCGAGATATATGTGAGGAATTAAAAATCGTATACGTGTAATATCCTGAAATAATATTTCAGCGCTGCTGTTGAATTAGCCACGGCTATAATAAAATTGGATGTTGAATATTTAAGAAGGTATAGTTATATGTAGTATAGGGCATAAGTCATCGTTTTCTATATATTATATACGATAGCCATGGTCGTTTAGGTTGCAGGTTAACGTATTGCCGAGTAATGGATATACCTTATATATACCATAAGTATATGCATGCGCATTACGAAGCAATAAAATTTATGTGAATGAGTTCGGACGTTATAATTCATCCGATAACCGTGTTTATTGCATTTCTAAATTAGTCTCATCAATAATTACGCCGAGGCGCTTGCGTCGATGATATATCCTGCACTTAAAGCATAAATAGTATACTATACAAAACCATGTGGAGCGTCCGCGCATTAAAAAAACGAGATGCAAAATTGAATTTTCAGCGTAAATCAAACCGACGATATAGAGAAAGAGAGAAAGAGAGAGATATTCATACGTTTTACATATTTTTTGTAACCACCTAACGGTCTTCATTGAAATTTATGGGACCAGAAACGCCCCATTAGAGCACAATCATTCGTAGAAATACGAGCCCACCAGCACACCTTATTGATTTTTCTTTCACCACACAGCAACTCTCTACTCTTGGGTCGGTCAGTCACAAAGTCAGCTTCTTTCAGCACTCCCATCATCCCTCTCGTAAACTATTACCTCCGACCTCGAAGCCCCAAAATTACGAAGGGTTGTCGACAGACGAACAACATCACTATATATGTATATATACATCCCTTGCTTGAAAAATCACGGAGGTCCCTTAAAAAAAAAGCGGCGCTACTCGTATATATATATATATATACCGGGCGATCGTAAAACAATGGGTCGGCGTTTTCGTACGAGGGGTCGAAAGAAGAGCATGGGCCGAGAGACATCCAGGCGTGCGTTACGAATCGCGCACGCTGTGAATTAATAAGCCCGCTCTCTTCTCGTCGCGGAAAAAAGCAAGCGAGAGTAGTATATGCTCTCCTATATATTCTTATACTCAGTAGCGTGCACACATATATATACACATGGGCCCCAGTAGTAGAGTACGCGGTAGTAAAATCGAGGCTAGAACCCCGCGGGGATGTCGAATGGAGCAGTGGGGCGTACATAATGCGGGCCAGCTGAGCCGCCCATCCTCTCTCTCTCTCTCTCTCTCTTTCTCCCCGCACACTGCACACATAGCCCGAGGGAGGTCGTGTACACGCGCGCGCGCGCTCGCGACGTATATATAGTCGTGTGCCATTGTGAACTGTAAATTCTAAAGAGCCTGGGCGATGAGTACACGACTGACTTCCTCCGTTACTGCTGCTGCTGCTGGCCCCGGCGCTCATATAAGCCACTTTGGCCACGCTCTCTCACTCTCTCTCGGCTGCCCTGATGTGTGGCCATTCAAGTATATAGACACCGGGAACATAGAGCACACTCCGTTTCACTCGATATATATAGATATGAATTCGAGTTTTTTATGCAGATCTCGAGGATGAATTATTATTTTTTTCCTGGTCTATTCGGGACTAGTCGTGCGTTCGGATAAAATTATTTGTGTGGAATGATGAAAGTCTTATATACGCGAATGTTTTTATAACACATATGGATAAAAAATTTCAAAAAAATAATAGTATGTAAACGAAATAGTAATAAATAAAATAGTCATCATTATTAATTTTTTTTAATATACCCCTATAAGAATAGACGACTTGTCACATAAAGGCTTGGAAATTAATATAATTTATGATTTGCAAAATATATAGCAAGGTGCGTATCCCCGTCAATTAAAAAGGCATTAAATTCGCAATGTGCACTATATTTTACAATTCAAACGTCAAATCAGGCCATACAAATTGAAACGAACCGGCTTTGGCCCCCAATATACGTGCATCACACGGGGGCTTATTAGCCCTATACGACTCGACGGGGGTTTCCTTCTTTATCCAGAGGAAGTATGCGTCGCCGAGTGGCCAGTTTTCTCTCGCTTTCGACGACGCATTGTGTATGTATACATACACAGACATGTATATACATATACGGGCCCCTCGTTACACCGTAGTCCCGCTGCGCGAGGCGACTCTGCTCTTCGATTTTTACCGGATTATGATAATGCGGTAATTCATAACCCCTTTAATCGGATCCCCATTTGAAAGAGAGAAAGAGTGCGAGAAGGGAGGTCTCCGGTCTTTTTATTTCACTGTCTTTCTAGCCTGGCGGCGTAATCGTTTTAGCTTTTCGCTACGTTGTCGGGAAGCGTGAAGCAAGGTAAATTTACACTTTGTAAGAAACGAGGATTAGGTGAGAGAGAGAGAGACGCGGGGAACGAGACAATGCTCTGTGTAGTTTTGGCACTATTTTTTTTTCTTTCTAGTTAATCCACTTGTGTGTCGCCTGTTGTTGTCTACATGATACGTTTCTATAGGCCAGTTCTGCAGTTAATTTTCTTTATGAGATTTGCATAAATTACGGCGTGTATATAAGAGTTCTGTGATATACTCTATACATACCTTTTTTTGTTATTGAGCGATATGTAGAATATTGAAAGGCTGGGGTATATATATATACTGCTACGATAAAAGAAAGAAAATGTATATGTACACGCGTAAGTGAACGCGCGCTAACATATTCATAAAGCTAATAAGCGTCCGACAATCAAAAATGCACAATACCAGTTCTTGATGGCGTATGCCCCTGTTCGTATAACCAGTGTAATCAAGTGCACTTGATTAGCCATCGGCCTTATCAAGCAGAAAGATCGGGGGGCAGATCGCCGAGCCGGGAATCGAGAATTAACTGGATGCGCTAAAAAGTCGGAACAGGTGTCGAGTCTCTGTCGCCATCGTCTCTCTCTCTCTCTCTCTCTCTTTTACTTTTTCTCCTTCTCGCGTAGAGAGCAACAGCCGTTGCACGAACGAGCAGACTCTCGAGAGCGTAGGGTACAAAAGGAGAGATAAATCGAGGCGACGAGAGAGAGAGAGAGAGAGAGAGAGAGAACGCGCGTTGGAGTATATGAAAGAGCCGCGTGTGCTCAGTGAGTTACGAAAAGTAATGTATTTATGGCCTCTTTTTTCGAACTGGATGATCGCGCACGAGGTGGAATCATCGAACCCCCTGGAGCGTCTCTCTCTCTTCCACTCTTGCGCGTTGGATATCGGAGATCACTTATTTTTGCGCTGGGAGCAAAAGCAACGTGCATGTGCTGTCGCCAGTCCATTGTAGAAGTACGTATGGTGAAATCGTTTAAACGAGATGTGTTGGGTCTTTGTGAAAGTGGAATTGCGTTTGGAGGTCTTTGTTGGAGATGTGTTTGGATAGAATTGTAATACGCACGCGAAAACTTATTGAGTGGAGTGTTCGTTTTCAAATAAACATTTTAACTGAGTGTGTGTGTCTTTCGCTTGAATAAATTAAAAAAATTATTACTCTTGTCGTAAAGGTTTCTTTTAACCCTTTAACTGACACTTTAAAAGCTATTATTATGCGAGTTAATTACTTCGTACAAAGAATTGCAGTAGATTATTTCTTCTTACTCATTAAATATAGTTGTAGGAGTGCATAATTATTCAGTACTTTCGAGTTCATTCACCTATACACCAATAATTTATTTATAAGTAAAGAGAACTAGGAAGCGACTTTAACGATTTCAATAACATGAATCATTATCATAACAAAAGAACCAATCAATAAAGTCAGTCATGCGTGATAATTTTTCCGGAAAATATTTCATTCAAATTTTACGACTTTCTGCTACAGCCGAAACAACTTTCGATTATCAATTAAAGACGAAAAAACGTCGGTGTGAATATATAACATTTTCGTGAACACAGAAGACTTTCAACGCTTGCAGTCGCGCGATCATAAAAATGTGTAATATTGATTTAAAGCTCCCTCCATTCGAGTTCATAAAACTTGTAAAAGCAAGACTGCTGCGTGCGTGCGCATGCACCAATGGCGTATACTTTTCTTATAGCGTCTAGCGCGCCACATTGCAGCAAAGTCTCTTCGACAAAAGCTAAGCTCGCGCGCGAGCAAGAGAGAAAGGAAATTTATTGCAGGTGATGAGGAATCGCCAAATGCCAGAGGTATATAATGAAATCGTCGCTGATTGTCGGTAATCCGATACCATAAAGCTCGACTGTCTCTTTCGACGCGCCCCTCCGGGGTATAATATTCGTAAGGAGCGCGCCTCCACCAGTGCGGTGATATCCGCGCTAGGCCGTCGTAAAGGCGAAGGAAAAATATTTTATTACTACGCGCGCGTGCGCACTGCCTGATCGATACTGTATAGGCGGCACAATAATCTTCCACGGTTATACGACGACTCTCTCTCTCTCTCTCTCTCTCTCTCTCTCCGCGCAACGCTTGTGATTTATACAGCCGGGATAGACAGTTCGTTTCCATTTGACTCTCGCGTTCGTGCGCTCGCGTTATCCCCGGCGCTGTAATAAAATTTTACTTACACGCGCTGTCGACTCGAGAAGCTCGTGCGCTTGCTCTCTTTCTTATATATATATATATATATATAGATACTCATGAGGGGTGGAATTTTTCCCTAGTCTCATCTTTCTCTCTCTCTCTCTCTCTCTCTTGCTACTACGCCCCGACGACGACGACGACTGTACGACGACTGCTCCTTCGGCCAATTTTGGATAATTTGTGATGCTCTCGCTGGCCTCCTTACTTTTCCAGGATTTATTCGGTTAGCCGACTTTGCTCTCGCGCGTTTTCATGAGAGAGACGCGCCTGGGAATGGCTAGCTTTCCCGGGGAAAACGGTTCATTTGTTCCGAGAAATATGCTCTAATTGTAATATTAATCATGAGGCGACTGGAATTATTTTATTCTTAATGTTAGGGAGAATAAAGTATAAAACGGTTATTAAATTCATTTTGTTTCTTTATGAATTTCAATAGATAATTTTAACGAATATATATATATGTTCATATTAAAGATACAATATTTGGCAGATTTTGTAGGTGTATTATAATTATGTATCAATTGAAAATAGAACTAATTTCTATGCGCGCACCGTGCGCTCATTATAAATAAACATATTGTTTTACGGTTAATTTGAAGTAAACAATGAAATGAAAATATCCAAATTAACAAAGAAATAAACTCTTCGCAGCAACCGATTCAATTACCGAGAACCGAAACAGAGGGAAAGCTCGCGCTCTCACTCTCTTTACACGTATGGGCCGACCCTTCAATCAAATAATTGCATTATACAGCCAAAATGCATATTTTTTCATCGTACGTATACGTACGAACGCGCGCGTACGAGTACCAGGGAAAGGCTACAAAGGGTCAGTCAGTCACAAGCGCACGCGTGCGTGTATATGTATATCCGCTATTTCGCTCGCTCTCGTCGCGTGTGCCATTCATCTCCATTCATCAGATTTGACGGGGGGAATCCAATGACTTCACAATGACCCTAGATTTCGCGTACGCTTATGTGTATGTATGTGTGTGTGTCGTCGCGCTGTCTGTCCGACAACAAAAACCAGCGTCGAAAAAGCGGGCGAAAGGAGAGAAAAAAAATTTGGACAGATCAATATAACCGTGGCGCAAACGAACACATACACACAATCCCCGAGAGAACGACACGTATATATATATATATATATATATATATATATTGCTTCTCTCTGTCGGTTCCTATAACAAGCAAGTGGTGCTAGAGTGCGAGAATAAAAAAAAAGTGCGCGTGTCACAAGCCGAGCTTATTGTGTATACGCGCGCCAATCGCGTTTCATATATATATATAAGATTCTCTTGAGCGAGAAAGTGAACCGGCTGCTGCGCGTAATCCGTCCGTTTTTTCGAGAACCGATCCGTTCTCTCTCTGTCTCTCTCTCTCTCTCTCTTATTCACCCTCCGTGTGCGTGTTAAGAACATAGTAACGTCACACACGGTGGTCTTTGTGTGTCGGCTGGCGCCAAGATGGAAGAAAACGCGATGCGTATAGAGAAAGAGAGAGGAAAGGTCAAAAACGGTTGAGGCGATTAGGGCGGTACGAGTCACTGGCCCCATGTTATAGTCGCGATCGCGCGTTGCTGAGAGAGAAATTTCTTTTTCATTGGCAGGCTTGATATGTTTGCCGCGATGAAAGGACGGAAGAGAGGAGAACACACCGGGAAGATGATGCCTTTGTTGTCCAGGCGAGCGGAACTTGTAGATGTGCAGTCAAGTGTGTTGAGCTGGGGCTAGAGAAGTCAAGGATGTGATAATTTTACCAATTATTACCTTTCGGAGAATTGCGTTGACACTGATAGTAGCTTATTTTTTGCTAATATATTTCTTAGAGCCTTGTAAGAATCGTATAATATTTTATAAGCTCTCTTTTTGTATAACAAGAACGATAATTTTCATATTCGCCAGTGATCAATAACCTGACGCACAACTTATAATTCGCCTATACCTCTTCTTCTCTTTTTCGATACTTGAAGAGAGATTATCGGATGAAATGTTAATGGCAAGCATCCTTATTCCCTAACAAACTAGAGGATAACAATCCAATTTTAAGAACTAGCCGCAACGATACCGAAGTATTATATCCTCCAACTCCTCGAACGAGAGAAAGAGCGAGACTACAGAACGATGGTGAATGGCGCGTAAGAAGTGAGGGGAGAGAGAGCAAGTCGACGATAATATTGCGCGCGACTATACGACCGAAATACCTCGAGGCGATCGAAGCTCAGGGTGACTGACTCCCATTCGGACTTATTATTTGAACAGGACTTTCTCTCTCATCCCCTAACTATACTCGGTCCCTTTCTAGGCGCTGCAAGATCATTTTCTAGGGTAGCCTAAGAGTTACGATCCCGCGCGTATACATACACACACATACACACACACAAGTTCATCTTAACCGTTCGCCTTGTCGCCGTAGACCGTATATAGTACTACTAAAATGGCTAGCAACTATACGGGGAGAAGAAAATCCTCTCGCGCTCCTTATTTATCGGCCTCGGGGCCCCGCCTCCCCTAGACGCACATATTAGCGATACGCAAGTCGATCGCCGTCGTCGCGGCTGACTTCATTGCGGGGAACGGGGGCAACGACGTTAACGGCCAGATTGCGCAAGCCAACTTTATTGGGGCAGGACGGCGATTTACGTGTGTGTATATATATACGAGTGTACGTGTGGGGGAGTAATTCATACGCGTGGTCGGCAGGATTAGCGGTACGCGCGTAATGAACGAAATTCCGGATAATGCCGAAGGAACGTATTGTGCGCAAGTGTGTAAGCCAAACGTTCGGGGTTTAGTTTTACCGTGTGTACGTGTGTGTATATGCGCGAGTGTGAGAGGAGAAAATCCGTTGTATGTGCGCGGATGAATTGTAATATAAATTTCGGGCTTGGATTTGTATTAGCATATGGGCAGAGATGGTCGTGAAATATGGTCCAATCAAGTGTGATTATTAGATACATATAATGTAGCGTGATAAATAAGAGATATGTGATTTACTTTTTATATGAGTCGTATATAAGATTTGGACAATAGGTTTATATTTATTTATTTATTTATTTATTTAATTATAGACGGACCGAGGCCCATGTAACAAGAAATTTGTGTAGAACATGATGTAAAAATAAATGTAAAAAACCGCATAACAAAATTTAGAGACAAGAGTCTTATATCGCTGCGTTGACATTTAATAGAACTTGAAATAGTGTATATTAACTTCAGTTTTAAAAGAAGTATATCTCTCGATAGCCCTGATATCATATAGTAAGGAGTTCCATGTCCTTAACAATCTGGAAATCCAGCTGTTAAAGTTAATTTTGTTAACTGAGCATTCATCGAGTGTGCAAGGGTTTCTAAGTGGATAAGAAAAATGCCGAAACGGGAAGAGATTTATCAACTGTCTGCAAGAGATTTTAGCATTAAAAATTTTAAAAGTTAGTGAAATATCAAATGTATGAAATAGCGAGTTTATCATAAGAATATGAAATCTGTTAAAAATGAGGGTATGATTGTGATTAAAATGTGATATTTACATTTGATTAGAAAATAATATAACATAAACTAGAATCTTTGGTTAAAGATATTTTGAAAGAGCTCATTTTCAAAACACTCGACTTCTCTTCTACATGCGATCAAAACAAGCCGACGTCGTATATATCCCTGCACCCCCGCACTCGTCCTCGGGCAGACGACATGTGTCGGTCAACGTCGCGTGCGCCGCAATCGATACCCACTCCACAAGTTTGAGAGGGGGACGCGCGTATAGTGCACACGCGCACAGTAGTAGTCATCCCTATACCGAGATCGTTATTATATGTATATCCCTGTATATTTCTCTAATGATCAGCCGATCGCGTAAGTCACGCGCTGTCGTCCACCGTGCGACGCTGTATATATACATATACATCCCATCGCGGGTTTCCCCGACACGAAGGTCACGATTCAGACACAAAGGAGTTACACGAAGATGAAAGCCCCCGCGTGCTGCTGTATAGCGAGCGAGCTCAGCTACTACTGCCGTGATCTTGAAAAGGCAATTACTACTGATTAGCTCCGACGTCTTTGTCTCGGTTTCGCCTCGTCGCGCCGACGCTTTACTTAAGTGTAGCTCTAGATTAAGGGAGTCGCGAGAGAGACTGAGGTCGGATTAAAGAGCCGGACAGGTGATTTTAATGGAAATACCAGCGCACTGGATCTAGATATTCATCATTCTGAGTTGTTAAATTTATATATGTATATTTAGACGTTTTATTTGTTCATCGAGAAATTAGCACAGATTTAAATTCATAAACCACGCGTGAAGGTTGAACGGTTGATCGTTGCGGTGGCTAATGAATCAATCAGCCCTCTGTTAGGCTATTTCCAAGGGGTATACATACACGTACATACACTGTGGAATGTGTGTGTGCGCGCGATAATGGGCTAAATCATGGTTTCATATTTATTTGATACACACGCTTTACACGATTAATTATGGCTAACCAGGTAATCGTGACGCTCGTGCGAGAAGCTGGTAAACCGAGTGGCTGTTTGCCGGCCCCGGTAATGCTGGCTTTTCGATTAACCGGTTAATAACACGGCAGCCGTTGCTGCTGCTACTGCTACTGCTACTACTACTGCTGCTGCTACTGCCGTGGTAGGGAGCTCATTTAGGTCGTAATAAGGACGTCGTCGCGTTTGAAAATAAAAATTCAGGTTAAGCCAGGGGGAATTCCGGTGTAATGTAAAGTCGTAAAGGAAAAAAAAAGTAAGCGGCCGATGATTAAAGATGAGTATGATTGGCGCTGCTGAGTTTATAAGCAGTATATTAGAGCTCTCACCTATAGCCGTTATATGCCAGGATGGATAAGGAGGATGCTCACCTAGAACATAAAGAAGAGGATTCCTTAGATATTTTGTGCTGCAAAATGTTTACTTTAATGAAGTAAATTGTTGTTTTATTTTCTAACAAATTATCAAAGTCGTAGGCAATGTTGTCTATTGGTTTACTAATTGAATCTTGTTAATATTTTTTATTTTCAATCCCAAGAAGAAATACGTCTACTATTTATTTTAATATGCATGCTTCGCCAACTCATAAGAATTTTGAAGACAGATTTGAAGAGTAATAAATTTTATGATGATTTGAAAGAAAACACCAGACTGTAACGAGGGCGAATACATACACATTTATTCTAAATGTAAAAATTTGTTTTATTAACTTTTTAAACATACATCATTTTCAAATCATTGTAAAATTTATCGTTCTTCGAATCTCTCTACAAAAAATATGGATTATAATAAAATATGGATTTATTTCTACCCAGGAATAAAGAATATTAAGAAAGTTCAGAGAGTACACCTGACAACATTGATCGTTAGTTTTTTTTACAATATTAATATATTAAGTAGGTGTTACTAGAATCATTCAAACATATATATAACATTGTTAAAATTATATTCTAATCCTCCAAAATACATGGTAGAATTCATTTAACACTGAAAGTAACACGAATTTCTTTTGTTATTCCACGCAGTTAACGTCACCATCAGAAAATCGAATAAATCAATGATCTAGCAATCATTAGCTACATTCCACTAAAAAAAAAAACGGAAAAAAGAAAGAAAATCTTTTTCACTCGCTCCTACTCAAACAGCGTCGCGCTCCATCGACATTCGCCAGTAAATTTTTTACGCCTTCTTTCTACAGCCCTCCTTTATTTGTGATTTTACTGCTCCTTACAACCGCCCCCTCTTCTTTTTAAATTCGGTCCACCCAATTTCCCGTCTCGCTCTTTCCCTTCAACCTATAGCTCGCATACACCCTCCGCACGCGAGTGCACGAGCGCGCTTGTGCGCACGCGGATGATCGTAATGGGATTAATAAAGCTTGATCCGCGTTTAATCCGAGAAATGGAACGGGACAAGAGACGTCGGTGGCAGTAGTGGTGGCGGCACGCGCCCTCTAAAACTCACGTCGTACAGGGCAGAGAGCAAGCTGCTTCTATCCCTCTTACTCTCGTCTTCCGACGAATGGCCCGACAATTTCCTAGGGTTTAATTGCATGTACGCGAGCTCTCGCACCCGCCCGCCCGCTGTGCAAGCGAGAGAGAGAGAGAGAGAGAGAGAGATAGAGGAAATTACAGAGTACTCCAGCGCTTTCGTCTTCTTCTTCCTCCTTGTCTCTCGTGCTCTTTCTCCCCGTTCTGTCCCTTTCCCGTATTTTTTTCGTTCTCGCTGCAGTCCTTTTTCTCCTTGTGCTCGTCTTCTTCTTCCTTCTCTCTCTCTCTCTCTTGCTCTTCTTCTTTTCGGAGTCGGACGTAAAAAATACTCCCGATTCCTGGCGGCCGCGTGCTGTCGCTGCTTTTTTTACTCCTACCTTTGATCTTCTCGTTTGAATAGCTGGCTTTCAAGGAAATGAATGTTAATCCTGGCGCAAGCGCGCGCGCGCACTCGCTCGCGTTTTTCCACGGGAGAACACCGACATCTTGTGCCTTAACTAATGCTCCTCGATTTCCTTCTTCTTCTTCTACTTCTTCTTTTTTGTCTTCTTTATTTTCTGCAGCTATACTGATATTGCGCCATTAAATTACAAATTGCATTCGTTTCATTAGCTGCTTTTTATCGAAGAGGGAAAAACATATAAAAGAAAAAGGAAGGGGGAAAAAAACGTTGTAAAAACAAATTAGCTTTCCGTAATTTGATTAAAAATACGCAGACGAATTCATGAATGAAGAGCAGCCAGTCACTCATGAATATACCATCCTGTCGTCCGCAACATTTAACGAGAACGTATCTACATAAATATTATTTATCCAACAGTGGTTGCGACGGCATTGTCCATCGACGAAATAAAAAGTCGCGCGATACTCAAAGCGTTCAGCCTCTTGAACCACTCAATTACGGTACAACGCATCCGACATCCTCATGAACTCTAATAGAAAAGTGTCACAAGAAGAAGAAGAAGAAAAAAAACTAAGGTCTGACGTCTATACAGTTTCTTTCCACCGTGCAACTCGCACAAAAGATCGTAGCGTCTCAATAGCAAAGAAAAGCCATAGCCACTGTGCAATGGGTCTAACCTTGCGCGCGACGAAAACGCGACGATTGTCTCCGTGTCGGAGCAAACAATTGTCCCTAGAGAGATGCGGATATATCGCGTTACGCATCCATCCCATAGTCGGAGGAAAAAAAAACCCTTCCCCCTCTCTCAATATAGCTCGAACAGCAACAGCAGCAGTGGTCGAGTCAATGCGCTAGATTAGATAATCGTTCTAGGGTACGTGACAGGGGGGCCCCATTGCTCTACGTACAAACACACATCACACACATACACATACCCCTCGGGCCTTTTTTCCATAATTGAATTTCCCTCCGCTCGTCAACTTCAATCGGTGCGATAAGATCGCGAAGCGGAGTTGCGACAAGCTACTGTGTCGTCTGTGTATGTATATATATGTACATTGCACGCACAAAGCTCCCAATGTATATATAGAGATATTAACGCGACGACTGCGCGTCTGTCTGTCGCCCGTGTGTAGCGCACGATGTTCATTCTTCTGCGAGTGAAGCATTGAAATGTAAGCGTTCACAAAGGTCGCATGTATATAGTATATATATATAGAGAGACACGCGTATCTCTGTACATGCGGACCGGTAGACCGAAGCATTTAATTTTATGCGCTTCAGTTATTAAAAGATTGTGTAGATAGTTTGTCGAGCACTAGTTATATTGTTGATTTTTTTTTTCAAATGAACAGGATTGTTTGTTCGATTGTAAACACGCTTGAATTAATAGCGTGCGAAAAGTTTGAAATGCTGTCGGGAACATGAAAACGTATATAATCGGCCAGGAACATTTTATTATCACACCACTTGTTTGGATATGAATTTGAGTGGAAAATAAACTTCAGCTTAAATTCTCTGACATTATGCACTAATTGTTTGAGCAAGATGTTCAGAAATGCTCGAGAATGAGAACGTGTTCTAAAAATTCTAAGAATCAGAGTATCTCACGTGTTAGATTTTTTGATAGCAGTAGTGTACGCACACATAGTATGCCGACGTACAACCTCGCGAAGGGCGTCCGAGATTAGGATGTCGTGAATAAAGGAAAGGTACACACGAGAGACTGAGAAACGCGACTGCAGGCGCGTGGCCGGAACGTAAGAAGCTGCAGTCGGAGAAAAGTGTATATAGTAGGAAAAGACGTTCTTGTCACTCGCTACATCCACATACACACATATATGTGTAAGAGTATACAGTACGACTTGAAGAAGAAGAAAAAAAAGAAGAAGAGGTGAGACGACGCTTTCTACGCGAATGAAAACGTTCCGACGAACGGAATAATTCATCGGGTACGCGAGCCCGGGATTCAAGCGCTCGCGCGCGCGCAGGTAGCAGAGTAGTATACGTATTACGTACATCTGTCTCCGTCTGTTTCGCACCGCGGCGGCTGTGCTTTATGGGCTCGAGGTCGCGACCGAGAAGGGAGAGACGCGATAGTGCGACAGCTACAGTTGTACTCTATAGCAGCATAGTAGTAGTAGTAGTAGTAGTAGCAGCAGCAGCAGCCCTTTCTCTCTCTATTTCTTCCCATACGCGCAAGCGACCCTCGTATATGCCGCACTGTCTCACTTGCCTATATATATATAGATATACATGCTACTCTCGGGAGTTTTAGGGGACGAGGTGCGGGGTGAGGGTGGCGGAGGGCACGCATAGAGAGAGAATGTACGCGCAGGTCTAAATTTAGATGGCGGCCGGGCTTTCGAATTCGAATTTATGGCTGTTTACGATTGTAAATTTAACGTAATTAAAGTGGAGCCGCGGTGTGCCCTCCTCTCTAGTCTGTGCATGGGAGAACAGTGTTTTGTTAGAGATTTGTCCTCTGGTTTTGGGAACGTGAGGAGCGTTTCAACGAGGACCTGTGGAAATTGAATTTTATTATTCTTTCGAACTTTACCATTGGTTTTAGAAAAAAAGCACAGGTAGTAGTAGTTTTCGATTTGTTCTGCAAAAAAAACTCTACTTTTATTTCTTCATCGTTCATTCTTTTTTTTTTAATATATCGAAAATATTGTACTTCTCTTATTCGTTTTCAGCTAAAGGATTATATTTGAAAGCCGTTTATATAAATTGAAATACTTTGAAAGGCGATGCGTTTTCCATGTATAATATTCTATAGAAACACGTGAATTTAAATTCAACACGCATGCGGATTATCTTATCTAATACCATCTTCCATTGAAGCTTTGCTTCGGATGCAAAAGGGAGATAGGCTCTATTCAGTGCGTCGAAATGAAAACCTAAGATCTCGCTCATTCCTCATTTAAATGTACAAATTAATTAAATGAAAACACGAGTATACAAAACTCTGTGTATGCAAATAAGCAGTGTCGAGAGCGAGAGCGAGAGAGAGGAACTTCCGCGTTTTTGTATTATAATTTAAATGAAATTTTCCGTGTTCCGCGTTAACAAGCAACTCCAACCGACCAACGAAAAAAAAAAACGAAAGGGGGAAAAAAAAAATAAATGCGCACGCGTTTGTCCAACAAACTACATTAAAACCCACCGCATCCGACATGCACAAACAAGATAATTAGACCGAGCAAACTGCGCATCTCGCCACATCCTAAGTAAATCTCGGCTTGTACACGAATAAAGTACACGAGCGAATCTCTCTCTCTCACTCTCACTCACTTGGTGTATATATACTACTACGGCTTCCTTCTTTCATCCACCCACCATTCGCTTCCTCTCCCTTCCGAATTCCGAATCCAAGCGCATCAGCGTTTACGCGCCGGAGGGAGAGAAGGGAGCTCTCGCGGCAACGCGCTGCTCTGAATCGAGGTCAAACGTCACGTATATCCTCTGAATGGAGGCGCGGATTATCCGCCCTGTGCTCGCTATATACTCGCGCTTTTCCCCCTCGCGCAATTTCGCGTCGCGCAAGCGGGCGTCGCTCCCAGGGAAAACAGCGTCTTTAAGTGGATTCCTTGCCAGTCGTTTCTCCTCTTTCTTCTTCTCGTTGCCTATAAACGCGTGAGAGAGAGAAAGAGAATATGAAAGTCATTGTACGCGCGTTAGTAAGAGGGGCGCGCGCGCGCGCAAGCGTACAACACTGCGCGTAGGGTAAAAGAGATATCGGGTGGGGGAGTAGCTTAAAAAATAATAGTGAGCGCAAGTGGAATTGGATAGGCGCGGGAGGGAGCTGCTATACTGCTGCTGCTTTACGAAGCGGGGAGAAATCATGTCTTTTGTCCGTGTGTAATTTTGATTTCAGTGGATTTTTAGAACCACGTGGCCTTCCTGTGATTGCTCGGGAATATGCATGTATATATATATATATATATATATATATACGCGCGAGGGCTGAAGTTACGAGGCTAGGGATTTCATGTAATAGTGCAGGTAGTAAAAGTTTACTTGTGAACTTCTCTGGAAACTCACGCGGTTAATACGCTATACTGCACACGTTGTATTGATTTTAATAATAGCGATGATGTTGGCTATATTGATTGAGGAAATGGAGAAGAAATTGACTTTGTAACGTACTCTTTTTTTAATTGATTTTTCGTTAATATTAACCGTAAAGTTAGATTATGTTATGCTTTGTAAAATATTATTAGAATATTTTTAACAAAAGCCAAACTCATTACGGAAACATCAGTTTGCAGACTCTGTTATATACAAGCGTATTGTGTATGACGTTCAAAATGAGCTTTACAACACGTGGATACTGCCACGAAATACCGTTGTAAGCCTAACAGGAGGCTGGTAATTATCTCAACTTTGAGGTTAGCTTTATAAATATTGCAAGAGTCGATTTCAGGAAATACTATATTAATTTCCAGAGTTATTAAAGCCCTTCTGCAAAATTTACAATGGAGTAATTTAATAATCCCTGTATACACGCATGTATTTTTAAAATAAAAATTTTATTCTCTCTTTGGACGATTATGCTATACAAATAATTGCACTTGCTGCACTAAAGCAGCAATATCGTATTTTGCGCGAAACGATAAAACTGTAACGCAGAGCCGCATGGAAATTGGATTCCCCGCGCTCTGCAGTTAAAGAGCGAAATGCGCCCACGGCTCGTCGGCAAAAGCGCTGACCGCGCGTATAAGCATTAAGTTATTTTCTTTCGAGCTCAACAAAAGCCAATTCGCAAAGAAGCCGAAAGTCCAACGAGCAAAGACGAGAAGAATAAATTCGTGAATTATCCAAAAGTTATAATAAAGGCTTACAGGCGCGCTCACGCGCTACTCACACAAGAATTCCAAAATAGTTTTGTATATACATATATATGTATATATATTTCTGCGAGAGAGCAAAGCGGTGCGGGAAATCCTTCGTCACATAGCTACCGCGGCGAATAATTCGCACTGCCGCGGATTATCTCTCGGTTGCGCTGGAATATTCATATACGAGGTGAGAGTGAGAGAGAGAGGGAGAACTGGCCTTTATATTGTCGCGATAATCCATGAATTATTAAACTCGCAAAACAGAACCGACAGAGTAAGGAAGAGAGAGAGAGAGAGAGTTGGAGAGTGAGAGACCCGCGAAGAATCTCAGGACCGTAATTCGCGAGAGCGCGGTGCGCACGGAATTTCGGAAAACGATGGAGTGCGAAGAGGAATTTCGGAGTATTTTCGCTTTGCGCTGAATAAATATTATCTTAGATTTTCTTTTTGGCGAATCAAGGAAATGAATTTCATGCAAATCGTATAGCTGTTATAAATTTTACTGTTCTCAAATAGAGTCAAATATTTCAACTCACTTTCTTATCTCTTTTCGTTGTTAAACGGAAAACTATTTCAAATATTTGAATGCCTAAGTTCATCGCACACCGTAAGTTTGTTTTAGAGTTGAAACAATTTCAGTATATATCGAATAAAAGTATATATAATATTGCACAAGTTGAATCGAGCCACTTAAAGCGCGCACGTAGCGCAGAAATCAAAGCATACCGAAGCACGACGAAAGAAGCCATATTCAGAGCGTAAATCTGTCAGCCGTTAATAGCCGCGCGACGATTATTTTAAATCGCGCGCGCAGCACCGAAACACACAAGTACCGACCAAAACGAAAGGTCGCGAAAGAGAAAAAAAAAATACACATGCCACGACGCGCACCGTCGCGCAAAAGAAGAGCCATTAAAGAACCCCGGGGCTCACAACCGACAATAAGAACAACCGGACATAATACGCTGCAGCAGCAGCACGTGTACGCCATAATACACTCGTCGTCGTCTCCCATCCCCAGCGGCAAGGGTTAACGCGGTGCTCTCGCGTCAATTAGCGACGCTCCACGCGCGCTTGCAAGCTCTCTTTTTCAAAAATAGAAGCCGCCCACGCGCACGAGAGGCGGGGGGGATAATTAGGCCGGTGAACCGGTAGGGTATACTATACAGACAATGGCTGATGAGCCGAGCCGAGGCGAGGGCAAAGAGAATAGCCGAGCGAAATGGAATACGGAATGAGGGCTGAGCGCGCGCTTCTTCCCTTTCTGATGTGTACAGCGTGATGATGGCGAGCGAAAGCTACTACTACTACTACTACTATGGTTGCGATCGAACGCTATAGTATATATATATATATATATATACTCCTGCGTGTGCGGTGAGAAATGAGGGGAGAGAGGACGACGGCCGACGACGACGACGACGGGGGTTACCGTTTTGTTCGCTTTTTTGCGATCTCCCAGAGGCGAAGCTCTGATGAGTTTTATAGAGATGGTCGAAATGAACTTGCGGGCTCTTTTTGTTGCGAATTTGTACAGTAGCTAATTAAATAACGTTACTGGGTGCTCGAAATGTATGGGTTATTTTGTTGTATCGAGTCGTTTGGGTGCGGTTAAATCTTGATTACTTATTTAGAGCGGGGCTTTGAACTTGATTGATTGTCAAAGTGGACAGTATGAAAATTATGTCTTGGCAATTATCTTATAGATTCAATGACGATTTGGGCTATAAGTAGGAACTATTTTCGGTTCTGAACTGTACATTAGATTTACATGTTGGTTTGTTGATCTTCCGTATGATTGTAAACAGTGAATTATAGTTAAATAGAAAAAAAATAATTTATACTTCGCGATGATGAAGGGAGTTATTAAATACTCGTGCAATTTAAATGCTGTTGAGTATAATTTTCATTTCATTTTTGTAAGGGAGACTTGAAGGAGTTTTGGTTATAAGCAGCGTAAACTTCTTGTTAATTTAATAAAGTCAGTTTATGCCGCAACTCTAAGCTTTTAAGCGCTAAGATTACAAAGGACTATAATGCCTTAAAAGGTTTTTAAACATCGAAGTTTCCATAAGTCCTTCAACTTTTTTGTTCAACCGCATTAAGCTATTTGGGGGGACGAGCCGAAATGTCATTAAAGTATATTTTCTAAATATACATGCATAATCTCATTATTAAAATGCAAAAATGATTTATACAATATACATAGGTACGGGTATGTATATCATAAATTCTCATCTACCGTACATAACTCAATATTCTCCCAACCGCAAGAAATAATCAGAGAGCCGGCATATTTCATTCATCCTCCATTTCGCCGAACAATATGAGAGTCCGACCGAAAAAAAACCCATTGAAATCAGCCCTTAGCGCAAAGTTGCCCTATCATCTCCCTCTCTCTCTCTTACTCTCCCCCGTAGCACGCAAACTACACTTCCATTCCGCGCCCAACTTTTTCGTTTTCATCCCCATCGTCGTCGTCGCGGCTAGCCACATCACGCACGCGTCGAATCCCACCGGAGACTTCCTCACCCGGCTCCCATATACCGCCTTGACGCTCGTTTCTGTGTATTATAGTTACGTCCCCCGCATCGCATGCATATGCGCGCGCGCGCGCGAATGTCCGCTCGTTCACCCCCTCCCCCCCTGTCCCCCCTATTTCGGCTTCTACGTCCCTCCTTTTTATTCCCTCCCTTTATCTGCGCGCATCTATCTGTGAGCTCTCTATCTTCATCCTTATACGCATTCGCTTTCATGCGCACCGCGATAGCTACACTTGGGAGTCTCTCTGCACTCTCGGGGGCTGCGGCGTACGTTTTTGTATGTGCGAGCCGTCGTCGTGTGCGCTTGGTCACGGATGTACATGGTAGGGGGGAAAAAGGGAAAGAAGAGTGAGGGAGAGAGAGAGAGAGAGAGGCCACAGAGAAATCCTCAAAAGGCACAAAGGACACCCGCATGCATTAAAGGGTAACCATACCTTCCATCTCTCTCGCTCGCTCGGGCTATATGCTTGCGGTAGCGCGGCATGGTAATTCGAGCGAGGGCCCGGTCTACCGCAACGAGTGAGAGAGAGAGAGAGAGAGAGGAAGAAAGTAGAGAGGGAAAGTCTCGTGTCGGCCACGCGACTGCTACTCCGAGGATTTTCCCATTACCGGCCGCTTTGAATGTTTCATGCGATCCTGCCAGTTATACGGTCCTTTACCGGAGACGCGCCGCCGCTATCGTCGTCTGTATGTATGTATGTGTGTGTGTCTGCATTATGCGAGTGATGGACTGTGCACCAACGAGTGAGTTGTGAATACGTGTGTACGCGTCTCGTGGAAAATGTGCGTGGGAGAGGATAGGGGAAGTAGCGTTTGAGAGTATTTGATTGTGGTATTGTTTCCGTTTTCACTCGTGCGGTGTTTTTCTTTCAATTTTCATGTATACGTGTCTGCTCTTTGCAGCTTCGTTTTTCTCCTACATTTCCTTAACCACTTGAACATTTATGATTGATTGTTATGGACGATTAAAATGTGTAGCAGCGAGTATTTTTTATAATTGATATTAGCGGTTATATGCATTGCAGAAAATATAATAGACATGAACATCTGGCTGGAATAGCTAATTTCCTGTCGAGCGCGTTGCAGATGGGCTTAGCAGAGTGTATCAAATAACGAACTTGTTTTATTAGCCACAAATGAAAATAGACTTTACAAGCAATTCCACTTTGAGCAGTCGCTATAACAAGTTCACGTCATGAAATTTCATGACCGACTAGATACAGTCATTTCGGAGCTTTTAATTGAAAAAGGGAAACGCGCTCCGGCCAAAATGCGCTGCAGGGTCGAAAACGCGCGAACGAGCAGGAATGGTTGGGAGAAAGGGACGAAATGAGAGAAAGAGAGAGAGAGAGGAGAAAGGCAATTGTCGTCGCATGGTCAGAGGAAGAATTGAATTGCGCCGCGTCGTGCATAAATTCGCCGTCTGGAAAATGGTTTCGTTTATTGTCGGCGAGAATGAGAGGCTAATTGATGTAAATATTCGCTCTGATTCTGTGAACGCGAATTTTGAGTGTCGTCTGGCTCTGCAGTGCTGCGAGTTGGGTATATAGGACCCCGCACGTCGTAATTCCTTTCGCGGAATATCGCGTTAATCTTCATTTGGTCCTTTTTTGCCTGGTTCTTTGATGAATAATACATGGCTATGGGGCTTTGATTTTCTTTTCGTATGAATTTGTATGACGTCGTCGTCGTCGTCGTCGAACGTTCACCACGCGACTGCTTCTTTTTCGCCGGCGGGAATTAGCTTCCTTTCGTCGTCGCTCGGTCATTGTTTTAATTCCCAACGATCCGCTTTGAATTGGTAAAATAATATCTTCTCGCTGTATAGACATGAGCGCGCGTAGCTGATAAATGAAAGAAACGCGCTAGTGGCTCTCTTTCTTTGCAATTTCTGCGCTACGACTTCATCATCGTCCACTGAGCAACAAAAGAATATTTTAGAGACGCCGAGACGGATGAATATATATACTTTATTGCGGTGGTGCGGTGTTCAAGAACGGAATAAAATTTTCAATATAACTGAATTTCAGAAACTCGATGAGCAAAACGTTCTTTACACTCGAACTTTATGTATAGATAAAAAAGCGTTCGTATTCGTGCCTCGCCTCATTGTTACAGTCCGAAAATCAAACTGATTGTCTTGCGTTAGACAAAGGTAAATATAAGGCTACTTCTATTCCGATATATTCAAATCGCGAAGGAACGCGCGCATCTAAATCCTCCTTAGCATAATATCCCTTTATAAAACCAAGTCGACTTCCTCTCTCAGCCCCGGGGGCCAAAAAAAGGAAGGAGCGAAAATACAATCGAAGCCCCGCGTATAACGTATATATATACATACATACACACGCAACGGAGGGAGAGCGAGAAGCCCCGGGAATTTCAGGTGCAACGGCACGTTCAATCCTCCAAAATCCCCTCCTCCTTCGACGTTTCTGTTGCTACTGCTGCTGCTGCTGCAGCATTAGTTTGCATTCCGCTTCGAGACTTCGGAGAAATCTACGACGGAAAAAGGGGGCCGTGTGCGCGTGTACGTTTCCCTCCACCCACGTTAGTCTCTGTCTCTCCTTCGCCAAGAATAAGACTTTGTGCGTATACGCGTGAGAGAGGGAGTTAAAATAATTTGTATTGCTTGGAGGTAGGCGCGACGAAGACCGATGGAGAACGAATGAAGTATATAAGACGACTTCGCGCGAAATGCGCTGCTGTGTGGCAGTGTTTAAGATTGCAGGCGGGGAGACCGGAAAATGAAAGCTAAACACGAAACTTAATGGCCAGTTTGTCTTGTTTTTATGGGATTTAAAGTCCTTTATGTTGTGAATTTATTGTCTTCCTCTCGTCAATTATTTATAGCTTAAACTACACGATGACGTTTTCACCTCAAGTCGTTTTTGGTATTCCAAACAGTGTTCATTTGTGGATAACAATAATTACAATTTTTATTTAAACAATTCAAATAATTTAAACAGCAATTATTCTTGTATTAATTAAAGTTATACATTTTCGCTAGTAATTTTTAATATATACCTAGACAAACAGTAGTTCTATACCATTCTAGTTCGTTTAAAAACTAGAATTCTGAACATAAAATAATCATAGTTTTTCAGTTGTCGAGTTCTATAGTCATGATTCTCGTGAATAATTTATCCGGCGACTCTAGATCTTATAAATATTTAACGCAATGTCCCAGATATTCCCGTACACCCACGTATATATTCCACTGAAAGCATTCAATTCCTGCGATTCAACAATTCAACAATCTTAATGTCAACGACAATTCGCCATACCTTATATATATATACACATACACATACACATACACCCGAATCCTCATTCTCAGCCCCTCTGCTTTTACGACTACGCTTTCGTGGCAGAAAAGAAAAGTAAAGAAGACCGCGGGAAGAAAGACGGCAAAAAAGTCTGTGTGGCGGTATAGAGGCGGCAAGCCACCGGTTGCAGCACCCGCACATACACACAAACAAGCGCGTGCGCGCGCACACAGCCATTACGCGCGCTCAGGTACACATAAGCCGCCTCCTCGGATTTACGATCGGTTTAGCGCTCTCTCTCTCTCTCTCTCTCTCTCTCTCTCTCTCTTTCGTTACTACCCTCATTCAATCGATTCCGCGAGCGGGACGAAACGAGCGCTGCCGTTGCTGCCGGGCAAAAGCGACGTACACAAAGCTTGCAAGCGCAACGGCGTAACAAATGCGTCGCGCGAAATTAGATAAAAGCATATACCTTGTAAAATATTGACTCCGATCGTTGGGCACATTTTTTTGCTTTACGAAAATTTACCGGTGTATGAGCGTGATTCATGAGCATCGTATATATGTATCAGCGTTGCAATGTGTATACGCGTACGTGGTGCTACGTTCATTGAGTTATCTGCGAGTTCGTTAGCATTTGTTGGCGTGCGCGAGTATCTCTCTCTCTCTCTCCCGGTGATTAAAGGATGATTCAACGAATTTGTAAGCGCATCGTAAAACCAGAGATTTTTGCTTGTAAACATCGTAAAATTGTTTTTGTCACGGTATATATCTGTACCAATGAATGCGTGTGTAATAATATTTCTTGCATTTTTCAAACTGTTTTTTAATCAAATTTCAATGGAGACGTAAATAAATTGTTATTGTTGTGCCATTGTGGATTTTAGCCTTTTACACTTTAATAATTCTCCGATTGGACATAAAAAGTTCCTTCCGATGCGAAAACCAAACCAATGTATATACAGCTATAAACACTCGACACAATCCGGATCCGCCGTAGCTATCAAGAACGGACATAAAACGCGAATAGTTTCTCTTGAAATCCTATCGAAAACCCGACGGTGATGATACCCGTCCGGACGTAAAGAGTTTATTATCATTATATTCCATCAATGAATATCATATTCATGGGTCTGAGCATTTCATAAAATCTTTATCAACATTAGTAGATTTCAGCGATATTATTTATCAGTTTAATATTATAGCTTACATAACAATGTATATACATATGCATATAACAATATCCGTAACAATAAACTATGATAGCAACTTGATTACATTTCTATATATAAGGAAAAGTTTATGCAGACACAAAATTGTAAAAAGAAAATAAAACCTTCGAAACATTGAATTGAAATATCGAACACACCCCTGTAGTCCTTCCGCAAGAAAAAGCTTACAATGTTACAAGTTATTCGCCCGACTTTTCTTTTTTTTCCCTTCAATGAAAAAATATTAATATTCGAAGGTGTCACGGCCCAGTGAAATATGAATCCCAGAGGTACCATTTCAGAACACTTTTATACGAATAGCACTTATGGCAGACTATTTCACTGTCACGGGAAATTTCATCCAGTTCGTGTAATCGAAAAACTTATCAATAACAAAATTTCGTCCCTAAATCTTGTTTATATCTATTTTCGTCGTAGCATAAATATATTCATTTAATTTTTTAATACTTTTCCATTAACTTTTTGCGATACTTTACAGACATTAATATACTTCTAGGCGATGAGAATCCAATTAACGTTTTATTCCTGTCGATACCTCATATATAAGCCTTTCGAATGATAAACTTCATTTGCCTGTCATAAAAGCGTCTCTCTTTCCTAAAACTAATCATTCCCATTCAAAGGCAGCGCGTGCGCAGCCAATCCAATAGCTCGTGCACAAAGCGCTCAGGCAAACGACCGCACACACATAGGCAGTAGACGTGTGTGTACCCATCATAAACGCTCTTGCGCGATTCGGATCCATCAGATGACCAGAGAGAGAGAGAGAGAGCGAGAGAGATGACGAGACCCCATTGCACATAAAACGCGAATAGTTTCCACCGCGCGCGCACGGAATTCCATCGGCCATCTCGTGAATTCGGCTACTATCCTATATATACCTATATCGTGGAAGGACACGCGGACGCGTCATCTCCAGAACGAATATATCTGCGCTAGCGCGCGGCACGCTGTATCCGACTGTCGTCGCGGTGCGCGTCCTCGCATAACTCATTCTCTCGTGTATGCTAATAACACGCCGCGGAAATTTACTATTCCCAGGGCACAGCGGTGGACTTCGATCCGTGTGGTGTGCTAGTATACGTATATATGTATAGCGCGGTGTGGCCAGAAGCCGCACATTAGCCGCGGCGCGTCGAATTTATGCGAGCGGTGGTGGCGCTCTCTCTCTCTCTCTCTCCCTTCGATATGTATGTGTGTGTCTTGAGAGAGACGTCGAGTGTCCCGTGCTCAGCAGGAAGCGGAAGGTATCTTACTCTTCTCGGGGAGCGAGGTTATTTTTTGAGCGGGGGAAACGAGAGAAGGGAAAGAAGAAGAAGAAGAAGAAGTTAGGGAGGATGAGGGTAGCGGTAGGGACGTGAATCGATTCGGGAAACGACGATGCTCTGCGCCTGCGAGGTCGATTGATTCTTCTGAGCTTGGCAGGGATGAATTGATGGCTTCAAGGGATTCTGTAATATGTTTAAGAATTAATTCCTCGGACGTGCGCGCGCTTTTGAGAGCGGCTTGAGAGTTTGAATAAAACATTTTTCGATGATTCGCTGCGCGGGGGTTAGCGGGGATGGAAGGTGCTATGAAAGCAAAAAAAAATGGATTAATAAAAGTGTCAGATTTCGAAAGTTGAACGCGTGGTATGTGCTATGAGTGATGTCAATTCATCATATTGCCTACTGTAGAGGAACCGCGTATAGTTTATACAGGAATTTATGTGTTTTGAATAAACTAGTGGAAAATAAATTAATCGTACACCACAGGCAAGCGAACCATTACCGCACTTCTTTCGTATTGGAACGTGATAAACAAAATGCAGCTTTTTACATGGCTGAACTCCATCTAACCATCGCGTGGGTATATCGAACTCGTTCAACAGCAGTGTCCGCCGTCGCACGCAGCGACTAAATAAACATTTCCGACTAATTAATCCCGACGATCGATTACTTAGCTATCCCCGCGTACTCTCGCGAAAGACTCTTGCAGCCGTCTGCCTTCCTCCAAACTAACGAGCGCGAGCTCGCGCCATCATTAATAACGCGCGCACCGTACGTCTGACGAACGCGCGGCAAGTAATTACCAACGACTACTTCTCCTAGAGCTCGTCGTCATCGTTTCGCCATAAATAAACGCCGACTGGACGTCCCGCGTGGTATATAGTAGTAGTAGTAGTAGTAGTAGTAGCAGAGTCGCGGTTTTCCTTCCGTCCCCACCCACGGTAGCTTCTGGTCGTGCGACCGCGAGACAGCGAAACTGAAGTCAGAAGAGGTGGAGAGTTTACCTGAGCGAGCTCGGCTTAGCCTGTGCGGCGGCTTTGCTCGTTGAAGCTTCAGTGAGGTAGTTATTGGGCTGGAGAGAGGAGAAGACTTGCGGTGGTGTTGGTATAGGTTTTTATTATCCGAGGTCTTCAGCCTGAGGTTTTTGAAGAGTTTAAAGAATACGGTTGATTGAATATATAGAAAGTTGTCATTTGATTGTTTTGAAGCTGTATTCAATCACAGTAAAGATTAGATATAAGAAGCTAATCTTTTTTAGAGCAGTTCGCTCCAGGTCGGATGAGAATTCGGGCCATAAAATATATACGCGAAAAATGCTTCTTATTCACGTTCTTACTAAACATCGTCATTCTAAGAGATAACCGTTCTTATCGCCAACGCAGATTATCTCGGGCTAAACCACTCTAAAAAAAAATTCATCCAAAACAAGACGACAAAAAAAAACCCGGAACCGCAAGAAGCCACCTCATCCTCTGCGATAAAAAAGGCAATGAAAGCCTCCTCACCTCTGCGATAAGAACCCCCCATACCATAGTTTTACCCACCACCGCACTTACTCACCCCCAAACAAAAAAAAAGGAAAAGCGAACAAAGACACACCACAACGACGGAGAAGAGAGGCAAAAAGCCAGGACTTCCTCGCTCTCGCGCACTTTTCAATCAACCGAGGAAAAAGAGAGGCTCGCGAAATAACACTAATCGCGCGGCGGGCCGCGAAGCAATTAGAAAGTCATTATCTCCCCCTTCTCTTAGTCTCTTGCTCTCCTGTATACTATACGGACTCGCGCCAGATTCGCGTGCCGGCGTCGCTTTCGCGCGAGAGACGTGGATGGATGTCCTGCAATCAGCCGGCGCAGAACGGCGCGACGACCTTCTCTCTCACTCTCTCTCTCTCTCTCTCTCTCTCTCCCGCGTTCCGTCTTGCGCTCGACCCGTGGGTTGTGCCTTGGCGATGCGACGTGAATTCGTGCTGTGTATAAGGGTGTGCAGGGTATATAAGGTAGAGAGCATTCGCCCGACTCTCGCCAGTTCCGCTTGCCGCATTGCTTACGTAAGTGGATTTATTTTCGGGCTTTAATTCAATGAATGTTTAAGGTGTTCTTTAGTTTCATTCAAGATCAAATAGAATGGTTTTTTTCTTCTTAAACTCCTTTCATTTGATTTTTTTTCTTTTTTGTTTTCAAAATGATTTACCGTATATAAACTTCTGCTTGTGTGATAATTCACGCAGTATAGTAGTAGACCTAAGTACGCCTTGCATCGTCAACCTTTTCGTTTTAACAGCACTCCTAAAAGAATAATCCTCCTATCCTCTACAATGCTATATACGTACCTAGAGGAGTACTCGCGCCCACTAGAACCATGCTTTCATGATCCACACGCGCGTACAAACCGCGACAAAGACGCGGGATAAAAAAAAAACGTCCGCACGCGCGAGAATAAAGGCGCGTCGTGTTTCATTTGCAAAAACGATTTGCAGCGCGTAATTATGTGTAAAAAGCGTCCGTGCGTGCACAATACGCACACCACATAGGTGTGTGTGTATATATAAATGGCTGTGGCGCGAAGATGCACCAGCTTGGAAACGAATGCAAAGAGGAAAGCTCTTTACTTTCCCGCGTCAATGCGCTTTCTCAGTCGCGCCCAAGCACAAAGCCAGCCACTGTACACACTTCTCGTATATACGCGTACGTATATGTATGATGTGTACTCCCTTTCGCGTATGTCGCCTTTGGCGAGCAGACGAGCGAGTGCATCGCGCATTATGTATATGCACGTATAGGTGTAGGTCTGTTCAGTAGAGTTGTGACGCACAGAGAGAAGAATAGTATATATACCTATATACGTGGAGTTGAGCATTCTGGCCCACATTTTATTGTGCAAGTACCTTTGCGACTTTATCTAAATTATTTACTCGCGATTGCGCGCGCCCACAGTCGCTTATCTCTGGCTCTCTCTCTCTCTCTCTCTTTCGGACGACGCTCGTTTTCCGCTATGAGATAAAGAGAGACACACACGGGCATACATAGAGACACACCGATGCCTAATCGTGATTTAGAACAGTCTTCTTTTTGTCTGATAGCGGCGGGACTGCATTTTTGTCTGCTGTCGAGGCTTTGTTTTTAAAAGACGGGCCATTGTGAGGAGGATGTACAGTCATAGGTACTAATTGGAAGAATTTTAAGTGGCAGTGTAGGCTTGCAGACAACCTTGTAACGTTTATTGTTCGTTAAAATATTTTTGGGCTTAATTGTCTTTTTAATGCAAGTTTCATTTTAACTTTTTTTTTAGTGAAAGAATTCCAATAGCTAATAAATCACTTTGCATTGTGTATCACGCTGAACCGATTGCATTGGCGCTCGAGCAAATAATTACGAAAAGAATGTGTAATGTTGTATACATTTTCTTATCGATAGTTAATTTTCTCGATAAATTGTTTGCGTGAAAAATTTTTAATAAAAATTGAAAAGTTTCGGATTGTCCATTATTTTATTATTTATACAAGTAATTAAAACGTAATTGACGCCTGAATAGATCGTTTATCAATCTATTATAGTAGAGAAAGATACATTGTTACGGGAATAATTATAAAAACGAAGAAAATTTTCTTACAAAACATATCGAAAATAAACTATTGAAACGTCTATTAATTTGAAATTATTCAAGAATAGAATACCACTTTACGCTACACTAGCGCAAGACCCCTCGAAGTAATTGACTTCGATACTGTTACGGATATCGAAACTACTCATTAACCCATTAAACCAGCTGAAAAAATATTTTCCCCTTAGAGCTCACCTAAAAACTCGCATTTCCCTCCTATTGAACCACTGTTTCACGTTTCTCAGTCTGCGCTCAGAGCATTCCCTTCTTCTCTCTCTTAGTCTCTCTTGCTTCGTACTACACCTCCCAAGTCCTTAACTCTCTTTGAGGCGTGTTACGACCATTAACGCGGCGCCCGTTAAATAAAAGGCGGCTAGACCGAGTCCGGTTTCCCTTTTTCCTCTCTCTCTCTCTCTCTCTCTCTCTTACACAAACAGCCTCGCAGTCGTACAAAGAGAGGGAGGGTGAGAGAGAGAAAGAGCGAGAGTGATCCCCGCGCACAGCCGCGAAATCGACTTCGTAAATCACCGCGTATATACGCGGAGCCCGACGTAGTAGTGCGTCACTTCCGTCGGCTCGAAGTATAACGGGCAATTAACGCCAATCCTATAATTCTTCATGGTCGACTGTGTGCGCGAGCGAGCGCGTGTATATACCGCGATCCCCGCACGCGTTCATTGAAAAACTTCGGGAGTGGTAGGAGGAGGGAAGACGAATAGCTAGGAGAGAATGTTAAGGTTCGGACACAATGGGTTATGTATGTGTATGTATGTGCGCGCGAGTATGTGAGTGTGAACGTAGACGGGAATTTTAATTTTCGTCGGTCAAAGTTTTAGGAAGTTGCCGCTAAAAGTTTCGACTATAGACGATGAGAACGTATCATTCATATAAAGTTGTTATTTAATGTTTAAATATTGTTCATAATAATCTCTTTGTTTTTTTTCTTAATTTATAAATTACAAATGAATTTATTATTTTGGAAGGATGAAATATTATTGCCTTGTATATCGATTTCTTATACTGAAGCTCCTGTATACATTATTAAATATATATTTATTTTATTCATACTACTAAGTTCTCACCTCTAAAAAATATTACCTTATAATGCATAATACAACAAACTATTGACAGAATGAATATTTTCGTCTTTTTATCATTACTCTACTCCTGAAAGGTTCTATTTCGAGTCCGCAATATCTAATGCAACGGGGGCCTTAATAGCTAGAAACGAGAGAGAAAGAGAGAGAGAGAGAGAGATAGGTGAAACAAGAGGGAGGCGTACGCGCGTATATAGCAGAGCACCGGGTAGGGCAGGAATTACAGTGCACGATGCATCGCTGAACTTTTCGGTCGGATCGCGCGCTCGCGCGTTTGTTACAAAGAGCCGTTGTTTTCCTCGCTGCTTCTTACTCGCGCGCGTCCGCCCTCTCTTTCTCATTCTCCTCTTTCTCTCGCACACGTTTTTTTCCCTCCTCCCCCTCCCTTCTCATTCGCCGACGTTTATCAGACGCTGAGAAAACTTGGGGGGGGGGAGCAGGTTGTGTGCTGCGCGCGAGAGGAGGTTTAATAAAAAAACTTGGCTCGAGTATTTTAATAATCACCGCTATTCTTCAGCGAAGTTTGTTTATCATTCTTCGCTTTTTATCGGCCGGGAATTGGAAGCAGCCGTGGAGGAAGAGAGAGAGAGAAAGATGAGTGAGGAAACAGAGACTGTTTGCTTAGTAACTGTAATCTTTACGCACTCAGACGTTCGCTTAATATTTTTTTTTGTTCTTAAAGTACGAGTATGATGCGTCAATGAAATATTTTCTATTAACGAATGAGATGTTGCAAAAAGAACAATTGATGAAAGTATATATATATGGCAAATATTGCAAAAATAAAGAGTGACTAAGGAACGATAAAAGGTTTCTCAATATAAACTCTGACAAAGGAAGGCTAAAAAGAGGGACAGTCGAATAAAGTGAGAAAAACGATAGAGGAGATAAGACGGGAGCGCGGCGGACACGAGCACAGGGTGGAAGCGCAAAGGGGCAGATAATCATCGGTTGAATTGATTTTTAGTCGCTCCGTCAATTAAGAGCAAGGTCGACGGCTGGTTCTGCGGCGATTATACGCATTTCTGGCGCATCTGTGGATTAACGTCGCGCACTTAATGTGAGTAAAGCCGCCGTTTACTTTTCTCCCTTTTTCTCTCTCTCTCTCTCTCTCTCTCTTTCTTTTTCTTCGTATGTATAGAGCGACACTGATCCAGGTTTTATAACGCGCCTTTTTTTTTGTTCGATCCGTTTTTACGCTTATTTGCTCTTCAATGTATATTTTCATCGACGTTTATTAGCTAAAGTACCAGCATCAAGTTTACGAATAAAAGTTTTACACTCGTACAATGATTGCGTATTGGCTTGTAACTCATTTGCTCGTTATTATTTCCCCGTATATATACACTCGCTTATAATGAACATTATTCCGCGGACCGGCGTATAAAATATGCATCGCATTAAACTGCTTAAATTATATGTTTTCATGGTAAATTACGCTTAATAAGTGCATTAAATATACATGAATTTTCACGTAAAAAATTTTGTGCGTATAGCCACATGGCAGTCGCTAATAAACGGCTACGACGACAACAATCACGCCGCGTGCGCACGGCTTCAATTTATTATGCAAAAATTCATTATTTCCGAGCCATATTTGTACATAATTTCCAAATGAATTTCCCATTTCGAACGCTCGCCAAGCCAACCTCGCTCGTTTCGGCCTCTCTATACAGATCTTCTCGGAAAAATATACATTTGTAATTGACTTTCCGTCCGATGGATTTAATTATCCGGTGCCGCGCGCAAACATTCGCGCCTGTTAGCTGGCATCGTCGTCGTCGACCGCTAGGCGCGCAGACAAAACTGCCATATTGTTAATTGAAATCACTTTTACAATTATACTTCGGGTCCGAGTACGTTCGATTTATTTTCGCCCCAGCTGCAGCGTGCAAACAGCGCCAGTCGAAGTTTGTACTGCATATATATACAGCTCATGCATGAAATATTTGCCGCCCCCTTGTACCTTTTTTTTCGCGCATATTTTTTGCACTCGCGCCTTATCGCTTATTAATCGTCGCTGGCGAACGCGAGATGAGCGGGAAAAGGCAAAAATGGCAAGCGGAGATTCCGGGAGGCGATAAGCGCCCGAGTGCCGAGGGTTTAATATTCAAAACGCAAGACCCCACCGTTAATTTCTCTTTCCCTGTCCTCTTTCTCCCTCCTCCCCCTTCCCCCTTTGCTCTCACTCTCCCGTATCCGTCCTTCTCGCGTCCGCGTAAGCGCGCCAGGCAGCATGTGGACTTTATTGCGACCGCGAGTGTTAATTATGCAAATGAATAATTAGCATTTCGATTATTTCAACGACGTCGCGCGCCCAAGCGAGTGGCGGCTACTATACTGCAGGGCTGCGACTCGCTTTCCTCGTGGTATATAAATTCATCGCTACCTTCTACGCGTCCGTCGGCTCTCTGGCTTCTTTATTCCCTTTTTCCCTTGTTTTTCTTTCTTTTTGCTCTCATTCTTTTTTTTTTCTTCTCCTATTACGCCAGGAAGCGTATGATGTTCCCAGTATGCGAGGCATTTTTCACTTGGTTGCGGAAAAAATTAAATTAAATGAACGGATTATCTCGGAAAGTAATCTACCTTTTGCCATTTAAAGATAAGACAAAATATTTATATATATGAGAACTCGCTCAGTATATTATTTTCTGTAAATACTTCATTTATCAAAGCGCAGATGGGAAACCATTTAAATAAACTGCTTTCAATAATTAAAATTTATCTAATGTTTAGTTTACGATTTCCATACATTTATACCTTATCCAATTTCAGACTTAATAAAGAATCTTAAACCAACTCATTGGAATAAAAGCTTGATTATTCATTATACTCACAAATAATTTTCTTCGGGATAAAGTTTTAAAATAAACTGTATTTTCATGAACACGAAACTTATATATATATATATATATATATATATATATACACGAACGCAGCGAAGAATCTTTTACCATAAGCACAAGCGAGCCTCTGTCTCAAATCCTCATCTCCCTCT
>JAYJLV010000001.1:15792821-15816163 GCA_036873485.1 Torymus texanus | reverse complement strand
GTTGTTTGCAACCTAACCTCAAAAATGTTGAGTATGAAATTCATTTCTTGAATTCGGTATGTGAGAGCTCCCGAATTCGGCACGGCAGACATGCCAGAAATGGCAGGTCAGACGTAAAGATTGAAGGTGGCACTCTCACACAACCTTACAGACGAATTTCATGCCAGAGTTTTTTCAGTGTGCAATCGGTCCAGCCGATGACCTTAATTTTTCTTTTGAAGATGCAGCGAAACGCATCTTTCGATGCAATGTATATATTTGTGTGTTTGAGGAAAATCATTTTTTATATTGAGTCGGAGGCTAAGGAGTTTTCGCCAAGATCTGAGTTCTGTGATGAAAGGGAGAAATATGTACGCTTCGAATTGAACTTCGAAAAAAGAATAAAACAATATATCTGGTAATGTACAAATGACCATGCTGATAGCGTAGTATTTACCGAACAGAAAATGCGCATTTTCTTTGTTTTTGAACATATTTTTATGATCTATAAAATCTTTCTTTGAATTTAATTATTTTCTTTTGTTTTGGGATTAAAATTTATTTAAAAATGTTAGTTTCTTTTCATGTTTTCCTCTAAAAACGATAAGTTTTTGAAATATAATCAATCTGAACAGACTGATATTCCGCAATATCTGAAATTAAAATACAGGATTTTCTATGTGGATTTCATTTAAATATTATTTAATGATCAGAAAATACTGCAAACCAGTGAAAATAAATGAAATTCACGTCAAATAAGTAAATATTAATATTTATAAGTATACATATATAGTTATAAACTAAGAAATGTGCATGACTATCTTACTTATTCTACGGACATATAACTAATTTTCACTTATTTAAATTTATTTATAGTGTTTATCACAATTTTCTGATTAGAAAACGATATTTGAATGATGATAATGAGTTCAGCACTTCAAAATACATAAAAAAATATGTTTTTCATACCAAGTTGAAATATATATTTTTGTGGATCTATGTTATCTACATTTTCGTTTGAAAGTGAAGAAAAATGTAACTTTTTAGTTTAATTTAAACTTTTAGTTTTCGGCATTAATAATAGTATTAAATTTGAATAAGCAAAGGAGTGAATTAATTGGCAATTGTTTTTTCAACGACTTTTTTCCCTTTATGTTTTACTATTTTATTCGGATTAACAAAGAATATTATAGGTAAATATGACGTACTGGAATCGATGAGTATAAGTCACAAAGTGCTGCCTATACCTGTCAACTTCTACACTCACCCTTATCGACCAAGTAGTTTTATCCAATAACAGACCAGCTAAGAATCTTAATAAGATAATTGTATCGAGTTATGTGAAACTTCACGAAGTTGTGCGGCTTTCGTATATCCATTCAATAAAAGCTTTTTCTACCGAGAAATAAGTAACTTCTCTATTTGTGGGAAATTTTTGCAAACGATTTTTATGTTACGTATATAAAAAAAGATTCTGAGAATTCCGAACAAAAAAATAAAAATCTTGATCACCCTCTAAATGTCATTAATCATTCAGAATGTGGTCAACTAATATAAATAATGTAATCAATTATTTAGCTAAAACCTACATTCAAAACACTTGTTAAAAAAATCTAATTCTGATATCTACTTTACTAATCTTTTATTATATCCTGATTTTGAAATTTTGTAATTTATCACACATCGTTTTTTCTCTTTAACAAATGCAATTTCAATGATAAAGATCCACCTATTATTAATAAAGGTAAATTATAAAAATAAACTTATATAAAGCTAAATATTATAAACAGCATCAACTATTCCCTAATAACCACTTTATGCGAACAAACCAATGCCGAAAAAATTAGCTCAAACCAGCGCGAAGCGCCGTAATCTCGGCTATTCTCAAATCCTCATCTCCCTCTCCCATTACATCCATCCTCACTTTCATTCTTATCTCGGTCAAGCTTGCACACACATATATATATACACATCCGCAGCTCGCACGTCGTGCATCGACGCGCAGCGATATTAATTGCCCGGACGTTTGTCGCGCGCATACGCGTGCGATTTGCGAAACAGATTCCTGCGTCGACGTTCCACAGGCAGGCAAGCAAGCGATACGATATCTCGCCCGAGGGGGGATAATGAAGCTAACGCTTGCTGCTGCTGTCGTCGCGCGCGAATTAACGATTAGCCTCGCGGCGGCGGCAGCAGCGGCGGTGTGCAGATAAAATTCTGCCGAGGGGGCAGCTCTATGTCTTTTTTTTCTTCTTACTCCGCGTATCGTTTATAATTAAGCCGTTTTTCGCGGCGTATCTTGAAAACTTTCATAATTAAATTGCATTAGGCTGGATTTTTGTTTCAGGTGGTCTTTCGGTGGAGAAATCACCAACCGATCGGGACAGAGAATGTGATTCTTTTTTATCACGTTTATTGAGGTATGCGAGAGTTTTGGAAGATATACAAATTAGCCTTATTAGCGATTTCAGATTCGTAAAGTTTGATGTATAGTTTCGAATTAGCGAGTTCGTGTTGACTTGTGAAATTTAATTAACGTCATATAAACCTCCCAACTGATACTGCATTATTTATTTAAATTTCAAAATGTAGAATTTATATTCAATAAAGTTTTTATATCTTTTAACCTTTTATTACTACCTACAAGTATCATCAATTTTATGTATCCCACGAAAAACAAATTCCTTGAATTCGTATTCATTTTTCAGTGCTGGATGAAAACAAACACTCCATTCATATTTTCTGGTATTTTGTAATACCCACCAATTCCACGCTCTCTAGCAATAAATATAATTCAATAAAATCGATGTTTTCATTAGGCTCTCGACGTTAATTGAATAAGACTAAAAATCAAAAGCATCCTCAGGCATTTGGGGGCCTAACTCAACAGCCATAAACAAAACCAATATATACTCGACCAACATCCATTCGCTTCGCAGGCACATATACACACATACAAACCGACACTCGGTCATACATGCAATGACCAAGCTTGAACGGCTATTCGATCAAAATTCAAATCACCAGGCCATACATCGGCTTTTCATCGGGGCCGTCGCTCGCTCTGCAATGCATATTGGATACATTCGTATTCTTAATTTTTCGATGTGCCGCCTTTCGAGCGCGCATTTATAATTCATATCTCGGTTGGACGGGCCGCGTGCGAGTAGTATTGTGCCTCTCTCTCACTCTCTCTTACTCTCTTATTCTCAGTATAAATGCCGGACATTATGAAGTCGGGCCGGCGGCCGACTAACGAGCCTCCACGCGCAGTCCCATAAACATCGAGCTTAATGCCGCGTCTTTATCGCTCGCGCGCCGAAGACGTCTTTATATTGTACACGCTGAGAGAGAGCGAGAGAGAGAGAGAGCGGCAGTTAAATTTATGAATGATTATGATGAAAACAACGTTTCCCAGTGTGTGATGTTAGGTTGCGTCTATATACATTGATGCGTTAGTATACCGGCCCGTGCGCCAATCTGGTGACGATACAAACGGTGTTGTCAATGTAAACGCTGTAATTTGAATAATGAAAATGAAGAAAGTCAGTTCGTTACATATTATATTGTAAATTGCATCGTATTGTAAATTGTAAATTATGTAGATGAAATAATTTAAAACTTAATAGAGCAATAGTTTATGATAAGTATAACAAGAATATTACCTGTCCAAATGTTAAACATTATCATTTATAATTAACTATTGCTCTATTAAATTTTGAATGATTTTATGTGTACAATTTGCATTTAAAATGCATAATGATATTTCCAATACGATATGTAAAAGACTGGCTTTTTTCATTGACATTATTTAAATTACAGCCCTTACATTAACAACGTTTCTTACTATCACCGCATGAATACTGGTGCGCTATAGCGTAGCATAGATGTAGATGAAGCCTTAAAGAAAGAGAGAAAGCGTCGCGTGCGCGAAAGATTGAATGGGTATCGACGCGCGCACCGACATCGTTATCTCGCATGCTCTCTTGATTCTTTGAAGAAGAATGTGGATGTTGTATGTGTAACGTGTGAGGGGCGGGAGATGATCTTTGAAGTCAGATGCGTGTTCTCGGGAACATTCCTTTTTTTCGAGATAAAACCCGTTAGTGGGTGAGGAAGATAAGGATTTTTAATTAGGTGATTGATGGAATTGTGTTTCTGTCCGTGTATATAGTTAGGGATTTTTAAGGAGGTAATCGGCTTGTTCTTCTTAATGGCGTTTCCGAATTTTATAACTTGACGTGGCGATCGATGTTTGTTTTAGTTATTATTTATGAGAGATTATAAAATTGTATTACCTTACGTAAATAAGCATTTTCTCTGCAAAGTTTATTTTATAAATAATGATCACACGACACTTTCACTTTTCTCTCGTAATTAAATTATCATACGGATTTTTTTTTTTTAAATTAATGATACCGATACGCGTTTTTATACTTTTTAAAATCATTATTAATGTTACGCAATGGGAACAGAAAACGCATAACACGAACATAATTACTTTTAATAACTTTATTTTTTTTTTTGACGCGTATATAACTAAATAAAGTGTTTGCGGAGAAGCCAATAAAATGGATAAACGAATCAGTTAACTGGATAAAATTAACGATTTCCCAGGAATAATATTGTTATTTAAATACGCATATTTAAATGTACTCGCAGTTTTATATCGTGTCTGAATGCGAGATTTCATGCCGACCTGCTCGCTTTATAACGACGTCTTTTTTCCCTTCGGTTTTTATTCGACTCCAGAGCCCGCAAGGCGATTACTTTTTCTTTTTTACACATACACAGTCCGCTTTCTCGTTGACGATGATGTCTTCTTTCCCGAGATTGAATTTTAATGATAATACGTGCGAGTGCGTGTATAATTTGAGTTTCGGCCAGGGTGCGCCCCGCATGTTTATTGGTTAATGCTTTTTGAATTGCAGTGCGATTCGTCCAATTAAGTTCTTGGGATAATTATTGTGGGATTGATTGTTTTTCAGTCACGAGATAACATGATAATTGAGATGTCTCCAAATTACATATTTTTTAGTACGACGACAGAAGCGCGACGTATGAAATTACTAGAATTTCGGGTGATGGTCGGCGCGCCGATGATGACTCTTCGAATTAGACGTCGCGTGATTAAGCTTTCATTTTCGTATTTAATCATGTAAGTAAAGATTATTTGCGTGTCGAAAGAGAAAATGGATTCGTACGCTGGGGAATACTGTAATTATGGTAAAAAGCACTTTGGTTATACTAAAACAAGTTAAGGTATTTATAATATCTCATACAATCACTAGATCTGCGTATTGTATATTGCAACATTTTAATTTCGCTTACAAACGAATTTTCATTTCACCTCGACGAAATTCCCCGAAGTAAATTACGTAAAAACGATGTTTACCCAACAAATTTTTTCGCTTTAATCAATGTCGCTGTCCAATGGCAAAAAATGTACTGACACATCTCTGCGGGGAAAAGGGCAAAATTTTATATTAATTAAAAGTAATTTTAAAATCATTAAAAAAAATAAATTCGCACGCGCCCCATCGTATCAATCATGCACCGTTCCCTTCCCTTGTACGGAAAAATTTGATAAATTCCGCGGGTTATCCCCCTGTAGGCACTTTCAAAACCTCATCCCGCCCGGCAAATTTCCATCAATCGCCGCAATATTCAGCAGCAGCGTAGGCGGGGGTGACGGCAGACGTGTACACACATATACGCGTACGGGAAAAATCCCCTTACAAAAAAAAAGAGCACGCGGAGCGCCAGCTGCCATTGCCGCATGCACTATCACGCTTAATTGATTTCCTTTTCGCATATACACAGCCAGCAACTGGCCGTCCGCGAATCGAGTCAATCGTTGGGGATTTACGAGTGAGGGAGGGGAATGCGAAAATTTGCGTACACCGCGGGCGCGCGACTAATGGATACCTGGCTTTCATAGGCAAAATACTCTCTAATTTTGGAAAAAAAGAGTGAAAAATCATTTGCATCCGTTGAAAGTATAAACCAAAAATGAATTTCGATATGTGTAAAAATATCGGTCGATGTAAGTGAATTATAGCACCATTTAGGTGAGTTACAGTTGTGAATGGAAAGAGCTTACATCACTCGCAATTTTTCACGTTTTATTTTCTTTTTTTTTCTTTTATTGGACCTCAAATTTGTATTTTAACAAGTTTGCTACACCAGGATTATTCAGAACTTTATTCATATTAATGTAGTGGAAAGTAATTTAACACATTTTTTCGCATTTTCCATAAAAAGAAAGGATTTTTTGTGTCAAATGAATAATGAGTATTTTAATTTTTAAATGTCTTTATAAAGAATAAAAATAAGTCTCGTCCAGTTTATTCTTCAACAAATTCTGTAATTATTATATAAAACTATTTATGTTTACCGAAACATGCAAATAATATTACCTGTAGTTTGGAAATCATAAAAAATCTGCGAAATCAATTTTACCCAGATGATTTACTTTGTACACATGCAGCATCATTTCACAGCGCGCGAATACATTTCCAAGAAAGACACACACCAACCCGTCACTATTATAAACCGCCACCCACATACACGCTGTCCATGACTAATGACGACCTAAGAGCGAGCGCTACTCTCGCACGGGGTGACGAGTTTTCCCCCATTACGCGGCGTGTGTTAATATTGCCCCATGCACCGCAGCATCAGCATTAGAACATCGGAGGGGGGACACGAGATGGGAAATTAGCGAGTCTTCGAGACGGAACGAAGTAACGCGTTGCGCCACCCACACCTCGTTTAATCGAGCGCGGAGAGCGAGCGCGAGAGGAAGAGAGACAGGATGATTTCCGCGTGCGGAAACTACGCAGCCATTTTCGGGCGACTTGAGCGCGCCGTCGTACGAAATTTCGCCGAGGCCGTCCTCCTCTCCCGCCTTCCTCCCTAATTTTCTCGCTTTAGTTTTCTTGCTCTACAGCGTGGGGGCGTCTTACGAAGGAACAGAGGGGGACGAGAAACGCTTAAAATTTTCGGGAATTTCAGCGTTTTCGGCACCATTAGCCTTGAATGTATACGTCTGAGGGTCCGCGAACATTGCGTCGTTTAAGTTCTCTTTCTTCTTCGTTTATTTTGTTGAACTATTGGGTTGTAAAAGTATATTTCTGTTATTGTTATTTTATAAGTGGGTAATTGGAATGCGAAGCACTTGTAACGGTGGGATGAGAATTTTTTTTGCGATTTTGTATCACTGATAAGTATGAAAGTATACAATGCAAACAATGACTGTATTAGATTCAAATGAATCTAATTAGATCATTTTTAGAATGAAATCATTGTACGATTCTCACATGAATATTAAATTATAAGGTAAGCCAAGTGGAACAATAACTTACAATGAATGAGGTCCAGATAATAAAATTTACAATTTTTCTTATTATTAGACTCCAATTATAGATTATTTTAGTTTACATTAATAATGTAAATATATAAGTTTATAAAAAAGTTTTAAATATTTAAACAAAAAAAAGAGATTATTACACCCAACGTTTTTAAGCAAATTAGAAACTTCTCTTGCACTAATTGTTCGCAAACGTCACAATTTCATTTCCGTGCAAAAACACTACGAACTTGCTCCCTCCTCTTTCCCATTTTTTCCACGTCGCATAACGCGCGGTAATCCCGCAATCTTTTATTTAACCCGAGTTTTATAAAACTCGGGCTCTCTCTCTCTCTTTTCGCGCAACACGAGAAAATTTTTTACTCCGTTCGCGCGCTCACTGCTCGGGATTCTTTAAAAGTCGAGCACACGAACTCGCGCGAGGCTAATCCCTGGGTTCTCCTCTGATCCTACGAAGCCGTCGCAAGGTTAAACGAACGAACGCACACACAGATACACTCGTACACATACAGATGCAAGAGTACAGCAGCGTCAGAAAAGAACTTGCATTTTGTGTGTGTGTACATATATAGAAGCAAGGAGCACTGAAAATTTCAACGTGTTCCCAGCTGGGGATTTACGGGATTAATCGATCGCCGCCGCTGCCGCCACAGTTGAGGAGATCGACCGATCGAATTTTATCTGAATTCGATGTTTTTTCCCGGGATCCCGTTTAGATTATCTCGCCTCTTTGTGGTTCCTTTTGGTTGATGTAATAAAGATAAGATGCCAGAGTGGCCACAAGAATTATTAACCATGCTGCCGTGATCCTTTTTATACCAAATAGAATTTTCGAATATGGTTTAATTAAAATATGAACCTATTCTGTTAATTGATTCTCGAATGAACTAGGAAATATACAATGAATTAATAATGTAATATTACTGTCGTAATATTAATTTATGTACTGAATTATTTGTCAATAAACATTAATTGTTTAACGTTCGTGACGTCAAAAGTTACGTTTTAATAAGAATTATAATTATCATTAGATTTTTAATATGATGTCATTAGTTATTCACAATACAAAATTTGAAATATAAAATATCTTATATTTAGGATAGTTTAAAAATGTTTTCTTTACTTTAATTGGAACTTTTAACCTATACGAATTAACAATATTTTGTCTCATATTACTCGTTGAACCGAGTGTTTTAATACAGTACAGTGGTCATGAAAACTCTTGAAACTCAACACCAGAAGCCACGGTATCTTTTAAAACATTTCCCCCCTAACGCACGGTTAAATTATTCGACCGCTAACACTCCCTGCGATTGTAATGCAAATCAGGCTCATCCGTCTCTCTTTCCCCCTTTCTCTCTGTCTCTCTCTCTCTCTCTCTCTCTCTCTCGCTCGAAAAACACAAGAAAAGTCACGGTAGCGCTGCCCATTCAGTCGCGAAAAACCATAAACGTTTTTAAACACCTCTCCCAAGGTAAGAAAATAATCGCCCAACTTTCCGCACGTGGCCCGTAAAAAATCACAGAAAGCAGTAGCGACTCTTTCTTTCTTTCTCTCTCTCTCTCTCTCTCTCTCTCTCTCTCTCTCTCGGCAACGTGCCCCAACCCGGGACTTACGGGATTAATCGTCCCCAAGCGAGCGCATGTGCGAGCGCCAGTACGATGAAAAGAAAGAAAAGCAGAGCCAGTTCAACGCGCGACGGATTTTCACCTGGGCCCTACACTCGCACAATGCGATGCTCGTGTCTCCCCTATCGTCGTCGTCGCTCCCTCTCGGATCGATTGAAAGCGGAGAGAGTCGAAACAGTCCGCCGGAGCTTTATAAGGACGTATAAAACCGAGGGAACTCGAGCGGAAACGCCAACCAGGTCTTTATGTTATTCTTCCACGCGCGCGCGCGTGTGTTTGTGTGCGGTAGTATAGTATAGTATTCTCTGGAGGCCGATCGACGCGCGACGACGACGATATTCCAGACGCGACGTTGATTCATCAATCGCAGACGGATGAGAATGGATAACCCGCTAAATACACGTCCATTTTTTTTTTGGAAACCTATAGCAATATACGCATCTATGTATATATATATATAGAGATGTGAGTATGTATGTGTGATAGACGCCTTTACTTTGACGGACAAAGCGCGCGCGCGAGCGTAAAAGCCGCTTTTACGGCCAATTTGAGGATCTGTATAATGCGGCGAACGCTCACTCGCCACGCCGGTATATATATACATATATATATAGAAGTGAAAAGCGACGGGGAAACTATCGTCGTGGCGTCGTTGACTTTCGGCAAAATTGACCTGCTGCAGGTTTCCGCTTTTCTTCGCATGCCATTGTCACCGTGCTCCCTTTTGTCGCTTTCGTCGATAGGTAAATTTGTAGTCCGACACACAGAACAAGTGGTCGGTCTTCTACTGTGTATTTTTTTTCTTTTTTTCTCTCGAAAGCACACCAGGTTTTTTTTTCCCGTGCAGAGAACGTTTGCGAAAGTCGGAAATTTGCACAGTGCTGAAATTTCACGCGCGGTGATTTACGAATGTGTGCAGACAATCTTCGCGTGAATAACGTTCTCTCTCTCTCTCTCTCTGTCTGACTACAGTGACAACGCGCTAAGCTACTGGAATTTCATCACACCACTGCACTCGCGATAAAAACGCATGAGAAACGACTGTTTTGCATTTCCAGCGCACGATACATCGCCTGCGCGCAGTTTTGCAACTTCTTCTGCCCGCATTTTTTCCGCGTATTACGCGTGCAGCCGCGTAATACCCTCGACGCGTTATGTTTCACCTCGCGCTCCGTACACTTGCATTTTATTTAAATTACAGCACAAGCTCACGTAGTAAAAATAAGTTTCCCATAAATTTCCCATTCAATTATCGGCGGATAGTTGTCCATGCGAATGGACGTTTTTCGCGCTTCCAGGTGCATATTTCGCACTGTCAACTTAGCCCCACAATGGAATGACTTATTACATATATACAGGAGCGTGGCAAGTGCGGAAACCGTATAATTGTTTCCCGAGCTCACGTGAAAACCTTCGCAGCATTCATAAATACTAAATCCCCCTCTATGCGGACAACTAACCGGTTCTCAGCGGTATACATATACACATTTTCTCTCGCTAATACGAAGAAACCTACCTTTAGAATCACTCGTCGTAGCAGTCCAGGACACGATGCTGGAAGTTTCGCGAGTATGACGGCTGACGAGGAAGAGCCGGTGTAGTGACAGATAAGATACCATGGGGGTTCGCGTGTACGTAACGCGCGCTACACCCCCCGGCACAACTCCGCCGGTTTTGCTGCTTCTGCTGCTGCTGTTACTACTGCTTCCACTTGGCACCACCTCTCAGCACGCGAGGACTGTTTCTCTCGTTTACTTTTTTTTTGTATTCTCTCTTACCGAGATGTAAACAGTGAAAACGCCGGCACGCACTATTACGGAACCATCAGCGTCATACCGTAATAATCACACACAGCGAGGTAATAATTGCCTCCACGCTCCTTCCCTATTCATTTATTTTTATAATTTCTGACGACGAGAGCGAGCGTTTGAACCACTGCGCGCACTGAATATCTCTCTCTCTTTCTTTTTCAGCGAGCTTCGCTCTTTATCACCAACTAAAAAATCATGAAAAACATAGGAAAAAGAAGCAGAAAAACCAGAATTAGAGCATCATCGCGCGTACTCTTTTACACAAGGGGTTAAAGGGCGCGAGGCATACATGTATATACATGTATTATTAAAAAAAAAAGAAGAAGGGCTTTTGTATTATTATTATAGTATCGTAACTATAGACGATACGAACGAATCGTATATACGTATTATCACACGTACGGTGATAAGGTATGTCGTGAGAACAACAACAAACAACCGGCTATGCACACGCACGACAGTCCTCGTCTCGCGGCGCCGCGGCACTAACTGAACTCCAGTTGGGAGCGCGCGCGAGTCGAGTTGGTGCGACGGCGGTAGGCGGCACAACATCGGGGGGGTTCGCGCCGGTTCGCGCTCGCGGTGTGATATAGCGACCGCGCGATATGGGATTGGCGGCGGCATCTAGCGGACGAATGAAGGGATCAGAGTAAGTGCATAGCTTGTGTAGGTGTATGTACGTGTATGTGTATGTGTGTGCGGAGTATATACAGTGAGAGCGAGCAAAGGTGATGGACAGGTGATGGGAGGGGGAGTGAGTTGTACGGCACCCGCGTGCGGCATGGATTTAGGTTGATTATTAATTTGCGTGCTTTCGGGATGGCGATTATTTACATTAGGACGTGATGTAATCTACTTAGCATATCATTTGGCTTGTCATTTACGAAATATTAACGGCCGCAGGAATGTTATTGTTGGTCTATTTTACATTGTCATATTTTAATTTATTATGTCTTCACATGATTGTTTTTGTTCTAATGTTCAATTTGTATTTGGTTTATTATTGACTGTACTATGGTAATTATTAAACGCAGAATTAAGTATCAGGAAGAGATGGCCATTTGTTCAATCGGCTATTATGTGGCGTACAAAAGTGTTGTGAAATATAGGAGATAATGCTTAAAATTAAAAATTTAAGAATTAATTTTTTTAATTTAATTATTTTAAAATACGTAAAGTTTAATCGTTGATGTACACCAGGTATCGTAGTTTCATTTACTTATAAAATAAGTACTATCTGAACAATTTCTATCAAACGCGTTATCAGTTCTGACTAATCATTACATTCAATGCCGAAGATTAATTATGAACTCCAACAACGTCTTCGTAAATATATAGTAAAGATTACTTACATTATTTTTTCTACATCTCTTCATCAAACATTGAAAAAGTTTAAAGATAAAATTGGCAAGATTTCAAAAAATATATCAAGGGAAACTCTGTTACACGCATCATTTACTTTCACGGAAAAGGTCAGACGCGATCATTTGGAAAGATCGAACCGTTTCATTTAAAATATTTTCAAAAAATATGACGATAATATCTGAATTAATAACTCTAGCTATATATGGTTCAATAAAATCATTAAAATTATTCCTCCCGAATTATTGAACCATGCTTCAAACTCCAACCTTCACTAAGTTATATAATCATTACAAAATCAAACTCACTCCGTAACGTTAACCCCTAGTTTTCATTAAAACCCCTGTACCAACCCCCTACATATTGACCGACATTTCCATGCCCCCCAGCACGTAATCCCCAACATCTTTTTACTCCTAACCCGGGCCATCTCTCCTTCCGCGAAAATATCACCCCCGTCTCGTACCACCACTGGCTATACGACGCGGGGTGGAAAAAGGGTGTACATTCACCCGCCACTGCAAAATATGTTGCAGAAACCTCGCGGTACGTGCAGGTCGGGGGAACCGAAGTGCGGGGGGGTTCAGAGCTCGCGCCGATGAATGCGGTCGGCCGTAGACTAGGGATTTTATTGATTTTAGCCCTCGCCAAGGCTTTCGCCCGCCCACCACGTAGTATCGCTCGTGCGCGTATATGTGTATGTATGTATGTTGGTAGGTAGGTGTACCTGTGCTCTCGGCCGTGCTTATAAGAGAGAGAAAATGGGAAAGGCACGCGCGTATAACCTCTCTATACGTTGTTTCGCCGCTCGAGAGCAGTTAATTATCGTCCCTCGAACTCTCTCTCTCTCTATCTCTCTCTCTCTCTCCTCTTCCTGCGGCTCGCTGTACAGGTAGTGTACGTACACGCGCGGCTGCGGGTGAGTTATGCCAGCTACCCCTTGTTTTTCTCCTTTCTTCTCTCTCTCTCTTTCTCAATTCGTTTTCTCTCGCGCGCACGCTCGCCTTGCCGCGAGCCTTTTTTCATCGGGGCTTTTCCTTTTTTTTTCTCCTCTGCCAGCCACCGCCCGCCGGTCTGCGGTAAGAGAGAGAACGAGAGAGAGAGAGAGAGAGAGAGAGAGCAGCGGAGTACAAGGTAAAAAATTGTTTTGCAAAATTGAATTTACGGGACGTCTGCCGGACGGCGGGTGAGACTCGTACGAGTGTATATGTGTAGGGGATTCGAGTGGGAGAGAAAGGCTGATGGATTTTTTAGCGAATTTTGAGGGTTTTAATGGTTGTGCGTAAGAGAGAGAGTAGCGTGTCGTTTATAAATGTGAGTTTGAAGATGATTAATGTATTGTGCTGTTTACACGCGGTTGATACGGGAAGAATGCGTTGAAATTTTTACGTACAGCCTTATTTAAATGACTCGGGGGTGGAATTTTTTGGTTGGTGGCACATAGATTTACATGATGAATTGAACATTATTTCAAAAAAAGTTGCGATAAGTAATTGTTTGACTTGCAGGAAAAAAAACATTATCTTTAAATGTGCATAATGAAAAATGTAAAACGTGGATTCTCAAACAATATTACAAATTCAAATATAATCTCCATTATTATCATTGCATTAAAGAATAACCTATGATTAATGAGAAAATTTTAATTATATACTCATCCTATACGCGTTCAATCATTATTTGTAAAAATTTGATATTTTAGCTTGGTAGGAGAAAATTAAAATATTTTCCTGAAATATTCTTTCATTTTCCCGAACAATGATGACCATTCGAAAAATTAAATATCGGATTAATTCCCCGAAGTCAATGCAGCAAAATGAAAGAATATTAATAATAAATTTAAAGCTCATACAGTGTTGATACAGCTGCGCCGTATCAGCGATAGGAACTGCGAATGAGTTTCATCACCGCACAAAGCTTATCAAAGCGTTTCCGAGATAATGAAAAATGCACCGACTGATACACACACATATATACACGTACACCTATATACATATATACACACACACACACACACACACACACACACACACACACACACACACACACACACACACACACACACACACACACTTATACAGATATATATATATACATCACGAAACTCGCGCAAAGTTAATAAATTAACTGTACAACTCATGAAAACAGAAGTAATTACGCGATTTTTCAAACAGGATCTAATACATTAACTGCACGCAGCGCTGCGCGTTTCACCGAAAGCACTTTAAAAACATAATACGATCCGCGCGTGCGTTTCCCGCCAAAAGAGAATCCTTAATGCAAGCCCTAAAAAGCTCCGGACTACTACTATATACGCCGCGCGCACGCGCGCTTATAATCTCACGCAACTCGCGCATTCCCTTTTGTGCGTACACATATATATATAGCCAATGTATTTTAATACACTGTATGCGCTGAAGCGATCGTGCGATCGACTCGTACGTACGAGCAGGAAATGCGCCCATTGTTTCCCTTTCCGTCCTATCTCGTTTCTCCCGCTTCTCTCTCTCTCTATATATCTTTAACATTTCTTTGACTGCACCGGTAACTTCGTTTAATCGCGAGCGCGCGTGCGATTTCCGCGCGGGAATTTACCCGTTCAAAGAGAATTCTTAATGATCAAAGTTGAGCCTTGCATTTTTACCCGCTCCGTTCTCTACACACATATATATACATATGGCCGCAGCTCGCTTTTTTCTGCACTCGTTTCTTGCTCGCTAGTCAGCTACCGTAACTCACTTTTCTTCGCGTTCATAGCGCGCCATTTCCTAAATGGTAATCACGTACGAATTAACCGACGAGGCCTTATTAAGCGGTATAACTGTGCCTTTTTTACTATATGACAGGTGAGCGAGGTAAGTGAATTAATAATGAAGATAATGTGCGAGTGTTTGTTATGGTGCAACGGTGAGAATATGTTTAAATGTTTTATATTACATTTATGGAATTTTCGTAATTATATGATGAGTAATGAAATTAATTTTTCTTAGCTTTACGTATTTAAAAGTTTCATTTGCCAACAGCAAAGCTTTTATCATTTATTCCGATTAATTTAGTAATATATGTACAAATACAATTATCTTCTTGATTTAATTGCATTACTTTGCAAGCAGTACTGTTTCATATATATGTATACACGAGAATTGTCGAGATCAAATGAAATTTTATAATAATTATAGTAGATATATTTAAAAGCAAATGCATGATCTATTTCGTAAGCCGAAATGAGAGGCTTTTAAGGGATGAAATAATCAATTCTCTTTGGGTGATTACAGGGGTATTAACCCATTATCGCCGTACTAACCCCGAATCGGCTGAGCTACTGCTTTTAATTTTTGATGTATCATCGATTGGAATTGAAATTTATCGAAGTAGTATTTGGACCAAATTCAGTTTTATTTATTAATGGTAATTTCAAAAATTGACCAGCACAAAAATGTTGAAAATCTCTTTTTAATACAACTATATAGGTATTATAGAAAAAAGGATTCATTTTAAATTAAGAATATTTGTGAAATAAATCCTTTTCTATTGAATATCCTATTTGTTACATATATAGTATACATACATATATGCATACGCACACCAATCAACGACAGAATCAATAGCCACAAAAAACGTTTCCAAATAATACACAGCGACAAGATAATCGTTCCACCTCAACATTATCTTCGCTAACGCGCGTCGGTACAGCGGAGGTATTACGCAGCCGGCGGGACAATTAAATCGTGAAAGTCATTCCCGGGACCAACGGTGCGTGACGCGCAACTGCGCCTGCACGGCAAAGGCCCACCCCCGCATCCATCCACGCGCACTTGCTTACTCGCGCTTTCCTTCTCCTTCTCCTTAGGCGTGCACACGCGTTGCATCGTTGAGAAATTAGCAGACGATTAAGGAACTTACCGCGCCTCCCACCGAGAAGAAGACGCAAGCGCGTTCCGATCTACGCGCGTGTACACACCTTGTAATAGTCGAGAGAGACTCGCGTGCACATTTCCTTGCGAAAAGTGGAGAGAGAGAGAGAGAGAGAGAGAGAGAGAGAGAGAGAGAGAGAAGCTGCGCTCGCAGACAGTCGGAGGGATCTAATTTATCCCCTCGGTTACATTAGCCGGATTTAATTTAAACCGCGCGCGCTTGCTGTGTGCCTTGCTACACGCATACATATACACACTACTCGCGCGTATATAGACGCGCAGAAACCCTGGCAGTTATTCCGCTCGCCGAATAGCTACTCTCCGCTGCTTTCGCAGATTGTTCAAAGCCCTCCGAGTGCGGGGCGTTACGCGTGTGTGTTTATATACGTGTGTAGGTATACGCGCGGTCTTATACGGTAGAGGCGGGAGAATGAGGTTTGGAAGGGAAAAAGATGAGAGAAGAAAAGAGAGGAAAGATTAGGGAGGCGGACTCGCTGTGCGTCAATTTCGAGGGAAAAGGTGGACTTTTTAATGTAAAGTGTAGGTATATTTAATATATGTCTCGCTGATATGAGAAAGTGGAATTGTTAATGGAACCAAGGACATTTAATGTTGTGTTTGTTCTGATACTGGCGTTAAATTAACTGATTGCACAAATGGTTGTTTATAGAGTTTTCGTTAATTTTATTGTGTTTGTATATTGTAATCGTGAGTTTTACATTACTATTGAAAATCGATTTTTTCTCATTTGTAACTGAAATTGTTTAACCCCCTATATTATGTAGCTTTTATAAAAGTGATTAAAGAATAAGTTAATTCATTATAGAACAATTTATGCTAATTTTTTTAAATCGACTCATTTGCAAAATCGTTCCTTAAAAAGCGGTACAATTGTTAATAATGATTTTATTCTTAATTCAATTGTAACAGATTGGTCAAATACAGACAAAGCTATTATTAGAGTTGATTAAATTGCTCTACAAGATGGAGCGTGAACGCGAGGCGAATGGAAAGTATTTTTAAAAAATACGTCTCTTTCTCGTTCATGTTCCATTCCCATTCAAATGCTATTCCGTTACTGTCAGCCGCGCCTGAAATACGGCCTCGTTATTCGCAGGCCTCCTCTTTTTTTGCAGCCCGGAAATCATAATGATTTGCTAATAACGCCATCACTCCGTGCCGGAAAAAATGGCCGAGTCTCGCAAAAATACCAAAGAGGTAATAAGAATCCGTAGAAAACGGTCATGGAAAACGAAGGGCATGAGGTACAGAAAGAGAAAAGGAGAAGGTGAGAAAGCAGACGGTTGTTAATATATACAAGCGCAGAAAAGCCGGAGGGAGAGAGGGAGAATAGTTAAATAGTGGTTGCGCAAGCGAGCGAGAAAGAGAGAGAGAGGGAGAGAAAGGACGAGTTGACTAGCAAACGGTAGCGAGTCCTGAGACGTCGGGCCACTTTATTGTAATTGCACTGTCGCGCGAGGAACGCGCTCTGCTCTAATAATGCAAGCGGCCATTTCGCAGCTACCGGACAGCTTCATTAAAGGCCTAGGCCTAAAAACTCTCGCGCCCAAGCGCGTGTACACATAAATGAAACGCATTAAATAAACGCGTGCTTGCTCGTTCTCGACTCTGTACATATATATACACACACGTATGTGTGTGTGTGTGTGTGTATACGCACGCGTGCGCGTGGGTTAGGGAAAAAATGCGGTAGCGCGGTATTTGAAAAATTTTAATACGCTCTTTTTTCTCCCCGCAGCTTCGATCGAATTTAATTAGTGCGGTGTAATGTACCGAAGAGGAGGAGAAGGACGTTGGATACGGAGGGGAAAAACACAGTTATTTTAATAAGGGGAGTGTACTAATTATTATCGTTATTCCGATCGGAATCGAGGGAATATTGCGAAATTGCTGCGGTAGCGCTAACAAGGTGTAGAACAAGACGCGAGCGTATATATTTCACTGACAACATAATCAGTTTGATAAAATCTGGTAGGCGCCGAGTGTAAAATTAAATAATTTGTATCAAACTCTTATTCGTAACAGTTTTTTTATTTTTTATTGGAGAATCGCGCCTGTTTATCCGTGCTATTTTGTTTTTGTAAATTACAATGGGAATAAAAAGGAATGCGTCGTAGGTAGAGCCATTCTAATTAGCCGACATGCCACAGGAAAAGTAAGACGTTTCACAGTACATATAGTGAAACTATCGGCTGGAAATCAGAGCGTATAATTGCATAAAAAAAGTACTTTATTAGAATTTGCCGAGATTTGCTAATTAGAATACAGGACTTCTGTATTGCATTTATTTTCTTGTCTCTTATAATGTTATGATATGTGTTGAATGTTGAAATCAATTTAATTATTCAGACACGAGATATGTCATAGATATATTTATAACTGCAAGCAATTAACTTTGTCACCAATGTTATATACTTATAATGTTGCTTTGACAGTTATAATATATTATTTTTAAATTTGAAATATAGTTTTTCATTTCAAACATTATTATACTCTCAAGGGTATATTTCGAAATTTTGAATTTTGCCAACGATGCATTCTGAAATTCCAAAGAAGACCATGAAACAAAAAAAAAATTTGGTGGTCGAAAGAGACGTTATACCTTCATCTCTGGTAACCCCGCCTCTCGAAAATTCGTAGCCCAGAGCAGTGCGCTCGTCCACTTACGCAAGTCAAACACCAACCGCAAATTAATTGGTTCAGAAAACTGCGCGGGCTGGTGAAAGCAAAGGAATATGAGTTTTGGCAGCAAGCATCTGTATATACGCGTGGCATCGATGACTATACATATATATATATATATATACATACTCACGCGTTACGTGTCTATATACCTGTGTATAATGTACATGTACTCTGTCTAGGTCAGACCTCGAGGGAATTCGAGAGCGAAGCCCCGGAAGTATCTCCACACTGCACTTCTATATCTACGTACGCTGCATCACCACACATATATATATACACATACCCCCGTACGATGCACTCTCAGGTCTCGAGCGCGAAGTTATGACTCCTCCGTGCGCGGTGATTATCAACGCACGCTCGTGGAAGTGAGTATATATGTGTGTGTGTACGAGCCTCTACGAGCCAACACCGCCGCCACTGCTGCGACGCTTGACACGCTGTAATGCTATACCTCGGGCTAATCACAGGTTGGCTCGTCGATCCGTAATGACCGGGTAGTAGCCGGCGTCGCTGCTGCAACTCCTTTCGGCTTGTATATACCGACGAGTTACTTGGAAAAATCACCCGAGCCTTGAAATAAACGATAGATTTTTCGGTGTATCTAATGATGCGTGCAGTGGCTTGAACAACAAAAAAAAAAAAACGTTTTAGTGCGCGTGAACATTGCGGGTTACTGTAGCGATTGGGAAAGAGAAAATAGCGAGATGTTAAGGTATTGTATAGGTTTATGTATCGATTGTTAGGAAAAGATGGGTGGTGAGAACGTTTTGCTTTGTAGGAGAATGGGAAAGGATGAAAATGTAATTTTGTTATTTTCAGAACCAAGAGAGATGGTACCGCTGATGATGGTGACGCTCCTGCGATGAAAATCGAACCTGTTATTATCGCCATTGCTCGGTGCGAGATCGTTTACACGAGGTAGTGTTAAATAAACTGACATCCCGCGGCATCTATATTATGGACGCTGGGATATCGCGTTTCACATATGTAAGGATAGAAAATGTGTAAATGCTGGATGGTATAAGGTGGTTTCAATTATGAGTTATTATCTGTTGATTAAAGAAAGTATACTTGAACGGATTTATTTTTGTTAATGGTAAACTTTATGTTTTATTATATAGAAACTATGAATAAATACGATCTCTGATAGCATATTTTTGAAAATTTTTCTAATTCTACAATATTTTATATGATAGTTTTAACCAATTTTTCTTTAAATAAACTCAGATTTTCAACGAAACGATAATAATTCTTTCTCGAACAAGACAACCTACAAATTTTCAATATTTTCACCAGCAATTGCGATAACTTGTACGAATACTGCTTTGTCACGACTCTCGTGCAGGTCGTAGAAGTAGTAGTAGGCACAAACCATTCCGCCAATCGTTACCCTCCCCTCTTTAGATTCATTCGCTCACAGTCGCCTGGGTAAAAACACGCGATCGGGAGTAAAAGAGAAAGATACGATGTCTCATACCTAAGCCTCATGCACGGCAAAACCACGGGACGTCGTCGTCGTCGTCCCCGAATGTATATAAACGCGACGGCGGTGGCGATGCGCTCGCGGAAATAAAAGCTGCGCGCAGGCGCGTGCGTACGCGCATCGCGTTTAAAGTTACCATAACGTCGTGGTTCTTTATGGCTCTCGTAAATTCTCGGATTCTTAAGAGCAGAGAGCTCGAATCTTTCGTACGCGCGTACCGCGGAGAAATTGGATCGGAGAAAAGTGCAGCGACGGTGCGCGGCTGATGTTCTGAGTGTATATATAGGGAGCGGCGCGAACGATGCGAGAGTAGAGAATATGGAGAGATCGATATGCTGCTGTGCTGTTGTTTGTTGATAGTATGTGTATAGAATGTAGAGGCGATGGTCAGAAGGAAGTTGGATGAAACTCGCGGAACTTTGTGTGGATGATAATGATGGTTTTTTGCGTATAAGAAGGTTAAGATTCTTGGTGACTTGGAAATTTTCTATTGTATCGTTGCGGTTTTGGTCGACTACGTGAAACTTTAATAGTAATTTTATTAAAATTTTACATCTGACATTCTATTTTTACCTTTTTTCTATGTACAATCGATCATAATAAAAATGTATTACAATAGTATTGTCATAAATGTTGTTTAAAAAGTATTTTGAAATATTACAAAAACTCTTGTGTCTATTAATATAACGGAATATTTTTCTATTACAATGAACAACACAGGAACACTAAAAAAAATTAAAACAGAATAACTTATAATATGAAACTCAGAACTTCCAAATAAGTAGCGGAAGGTATACCTATATTACAAAAGTAATAAACGACGTCGTTCGTGCCAGCAGGCAGGCAACGCCGTGGCGCACGTCACCGATTTAGCATGGGAAGAGGTAACAAAAACGAGAAATAGATAGAGAAGCCACGTATACAACTTATTACCAGCGAAAGTTGTGGCAGCGCATGCGGATGGCCCGGGCTGTTTAGCCGCGCGAGTTCAAAGCCGCGGTAAATAAGGCGACGAGACACGCGCGCGGCTTCTTGGCAAGCGCATAATCGGTCGTTACAACCTATATATATATGGTCGTGTATCTATATATATACACGTCGATGTGCGCGGCAATTTTTCCCTATATATACCGTTGAAAAACTTCTGTATATGTTCTGCAATTTATTCACTGGCGACGATATCTATCAGGCATGTATATGCATGTTGCATACACGTGGCCGTGGCCGCGACGTTTACCGGATATCGGAAAGCGAATCTCCGCATGGCGCGCGAGATGACGGCCTCGAGGAGAAAGTCTTGGACAATAGCCGACTTATATATATATATATATATAGCTTGCAGTGGTCTCTCCATTTCACTCGGTGATTTTCAATTTTAAGTACTAACCCACGCCGCGAGGATCGATCGAGTCGCCGCGTTTGAAATATATAAGCTCTCTATATATGTGTGTGTGTGTGTGTGTGTGTGTGTATATATATATATATATATATATATAAACGTTGCATCGCGGCGATGCTGTGGAAAATCAATATGTGCTTTTATTCGGCGCTAAAGCAGCTGCATTGTGCGCCCGCGCGATTGTAAATATTTGCTTTAGTATATTACAAGTTTTGCGCGGATAGTGTTTGCGGTGAATAGTGCGGGTTGCTTAACGAAAACAACCGTGGAGAAAGGTACGCTATACGGTACTCATGGTTATAGTACTATGGAGTTATAGTAATATTGTAATATTTATGTAACGATCGATAATAGAAACCAGAGATTTGTATAACCAGAATTAAACAATTACGTGGATTTCATAAAGTTTATAATCAATTCATGGGTGTGTACTGTAAACATAATAACCTTTTTACATTACTATACAAACCCGGAACAATAAAGTGTGCGAGCAGAGCGTTCCTATTTACATTAATGATTTTTACAAAAACAATTTAACTATACACAGAACCATCCCAATAGCTCATTGTATTCTCTCTGTATATACGCGCGCGCACAAAACCGCTAAACGCATTTACATGCATTCCGTATCGTTTTCACATGTAGTACACAACAGAATACACGCGTGCTCGCGTACTTCGCGGTTAGTGAACATTCCGTGTTTCCGGAACTTTTATACGAAAAAAAGAGAGACACATAATATAGAGAATTGGTCTTGCGCGAGTTTATAATCGACATTGCAGTGACAGCAGCAGCAGTAGCGACGGATATGACCGGTAAATTACATCGAGAGATAAGCATCGGTCAATTAGCATTTAACGCGTCTCCGTATAGGAACTCTGCTCTCTCTAGTGTATTTATCCACTTGTGTGTCCCGTGCTATGTGTGACAGGCAGTGTGACTGTTGTCAACAGTTGGTATAGGGCGCACGCGCGTTGCACGAGGAAATAAGACAGAGGGAAAAGCGTTGCACGCGTATAGGTGAGAGGCGGTTGCGGCTGTATACAGACCCAACAGTTGGTAGTCGATCGGTTTCCGGCGCATTCTTCGGTCGAACTATGCATGCATGTATCCAGTGTGTTCTCTCTAGTTTTGCTTAATTTGTTTCGTGTTTCGGCTGCATTTCCTATTTTCCGGGAAACAAAGGACCTGTTTTTTGTTTTCATTTTATTTTTGTGGGGAAAACGGTATACTGCAGGTTGGAAGCGCGTACACTGTTATATAGTTATATACTCTTTCCGGCACACTGGGGTGCTCCGAATTTTTTTCGTTTAGCCGCGTTAACGAGGTCATGTGGTTCTGGAAAAAAAAAATATTCTCACGACTGTAATTCGGCGTGTGAAATGAGATGTTGTACATTAAATGAACAAGCGAACTCTCGTATGCAAATATAAAATAAATTTGAAAATTTATCCCCGGTATTTAATTTTTTTTATTCGGAATGGAAGAGTAAGATAATATACAATACAGATAATAAACGCAATACTATCTTAATATTTTGATATAAATATATTTAATTTATAGAGATTCTATTCTAGAAAATTGCTAAGTTATGTTTCGAAATTAATTTGTTTGAAAATATGTAGAAATAGAAATGCAATAATTCTAATCTTAATCAGTTAATCTAGTAATAACATTTTCGTTTAAGT
>JAYJLV010000001.1:15739724-15784938 GCA_036873485.1 Torymus texanus | reverse complement strand
TGAATTATTTTCGAAAATGGCAAAATGTTGAAATCCTTGTTGATGTTAAGTTATGTCTGAATTTTAGAATCCATCCATTACTTTCTCATTTTGTAAAAAAATGCATTTTTAATATATTATAATGTGTAAGAAGAAAGTTAAAATCAGACAAAGTAGAAAAAAACTATGACGAACTATTTTTTTTACGTTTCGGCGTACAATGTTGCTCTCATTATAATCTTTAATTTTTGTTATTTAGTTTTCTTTAGAAACTTATATACAAAACAAGTAATACAAAAACAAAATAGTTTATCGTTTGTTTTTCTTTCTACTTTACGCCGTGAAAATCGTTAATTTTCTCACTACAATTATTATACCACAGGGCAATACATTCATAAAGAAACCTAATGTTTTAATAAAATATCAAAAAAGTAAAATAAAATTATATGCTCTAGATATGCATTGCTAGATAATACGGTAACGTAAATTATTTCGGTAGTCGCATTCACAACAATATTGTCCACACTCCCCCTTATACACCCCGCGCGCAAACTCAATCGATGTCAAGCGCGCAAACGCGTGTACAAAAATTGATGCAATTACACAGTACCTATATACATCACCAGGGAGGTGACACTCGTTTCTCCCCTTCCTATGCTTATACGAACGCGTCGAATATTACACGCAAAACAATTTGCGCGTCTCTAATGAAATTACCGGGCGTATCGTTTACGGCTCTCGGGGCCTCTCTGCCATCCGCTCTACCGTTCTAAATAATATTTCCGCACAATCGAGCTACACACTAGCAGCGGTGGCAATGAAAGCAAATATAAAAGGCGCGTATATAGACGCAGGCGCGTGGAATCAATCCGTCCAATAAAAATCTCCATAAATCACCCGCGACGAAGCAGCACGTGTGCGCACGCGAGTGATGTTTATATAGCCGTGACGAATTATTATTCGGTCCGATGAACCGCTCGGCTGAGCACCAAAAGAGAGGAGCTCTGAGCACTCGAAAAACTAGCAGTGCAGCAGAGTTTCTCAGTATATATACGTGAGCCCCTAAGCGACGCGCCTGTGGATCTCCTGATATGATGGTTCGCGAGCGTATGATGCGCGCAAGGTCGTCAAAATTTTATGAACCACTGTCCATGGAGTAGCTCGAGGGGATATTATTTATGCTTCTTTTTTATTGCGAATGCTGCTTCTCTATATGTCGCTGTGTCTTTCCTTAATGTAAATATTTGTGCTGGCTATACGTTATTTCGTACATTTATGATTGTACTGTCGAAGGATCTTTCGATCGTACAGTATCTGTCATCTTGTAATTTATACGAGCAATAACTCTGTAGTTCAGTCAATAACTCCAATACTTGACAAAGTTGAAAATTTGAAATTTTCCTTGTAATCTACAAAACTAATCCTTCATGCCGATTTTCAACAAAGAATATATGTATCCTGTAACGAATAAACCTAATTTAGCGTTAATGAATTCATCTTATCCTGCATAGGTTTTCAATTTGACAAATTTATTCAAAATCCAAACCGTTCCGTACTACTACCCTTACATAAACATCCATAATACTGTCTCCGTGTATATACACACGCCAATACACATGATGCACATCAATATCAGATTTCACGGCGCGGTTACCGAGCGCTTTAATAAAGGCCCGAACAAGTGCAGCCTTTCGCTCCTGCCCCTGTCTCTATCTTTCTCTTTCTCTCTCTCTCATTCTGCACGCTTGAATTCTCGAGAGAGAAAGAGAGAGAGAAAGAGAACGAGACCTTACGCTGACGACCAACACGTGCGCAGTTCGAAAGTCGAGAAAAGCGCGAAGCCAGCCAGTATACATACAGCTTCAACCCCTCCTCGCAACGTATACATATATAAAGGGAGACAGAAAACTATAAGCGCGAGCGCGAATACTGGGGTCAGGCGTTGTGTGTATGCGAGGTGGGGGAGGGGGGATCGCGTGTTAATTACGAGGGATGATTTTTCACGGAAGAGCGATTCTGCCGTAAACACTGAACGTTCGCGCTTGCGTTCAGAAGAGGCGAGCGCGTACGCGTATTGTTCGCTTGCGAGCCATTGTCTCGTGGCATGATTGGACGTGCTCGATGCAACGCGCGCGCGCGCCATGAGAGGGTGGCGGTATAGGGTGAAAGCCACGTTAAATATATGTCCCGAGAGGGGGTGAGTTTTTGCCAGTGCGAGCGTAGTTTGTCCTCCTTTCTTCGTCCTCTCTTTCTCTCAAGAGAGTGCAGGGAGACATGGGAGTTTCTCGACTTTCCAAAGTTCTTCCGTTGCTGCTGCTGCTGCTTCTGGTTCGCACGCAGACTGGAGGAGAGGAGTGAGGTTGAAGCGCTTGACAGGCCCGATGTGGAGGAGGAGAGAAAGGGAGAGAGGATAGGTTACCGTAGTGGTATATTTCGCCTTGTTTTGTGGAAGCTCGAGAATGTATTGGAGCAATTATAGTTTGACGGGTTTCGCGTGCTCCCGCGTATATAAAATTGCGGTTAAGAAATTCCCGTATTCCGAACGCAAATGGTATATACTGCGCCAAAGTTTTCGTAAGGGAATATATTCGTTTTAGTTTTCATTGTGATTTATCGAAATATAAATAGTAAACCCCGTATCGTATATTATTTGTGTTACTGAATTATTGTAAGCTTTAATATACGCAAAGATTAATTAAAGAACCGAAGCAAATTGATTAGAATTAATTACTTATATAATATTGCAAAGGATCAACCCTAAATAATGGCAATGCGGACGGTTCTATCCGCGATGGCATTTCTCTTCGGCTGACGAAAAACACGAGCGCAAACTGCCAACGCTATAACCGGGGATGACAAACAGCGGGGGAATAGATTTTTTCTCACCATGTGTACATATACACACGCAGTGCAGCCATATATATATATATATATATACTCCTTTTTCCACTCGTCGTCTCACGAGCTCCCTCTTTCACTCTCTCTCTCTCTCTCTTTCTCGACGCTGGCACTATCATTCTCGTTCCCCCGTCCTGTCCGCGCGCGTTTCGCCAGCTTACCAGACTGGACTTCCGCTTCTTTGCCCCGCGCGCTTGGCTCGTCTGACACGCTGGACGCTTATATTCCATTTCGCCTTTTTCCCCGTCGCGCGCTCGCGTCCATCCTTCGCGTAGCTTCTGCAGCAACCCCCGCGTGCGCGCGTCGCGTCTGCGGCTATCTGTCTGTCTACTTCCGTCGCTCTTTCCTCGCTCATTTAGTGGGGTCGTGAAAGTTTTGCCGGATTATGCGAACGGGGAAAATCATCTAATTAGCTGCTGTTGCAAAGTGGAAAAGAACAATTTTACGGTAAAAGTGATATCACTTTCGGAGCATCTATCCTACATGTATAGAATGGCCAGTTTATTTATGAAAGAAATGGTACTTTATTTTTTGTATCCAGGTATAAAAAATGACGTTATTTTAATTGTGGTTTGACTTATTTACATAAAATCATTTATTGCAATTTTAGTGTATTAAACAATTAGAATTCATAATATTTTGATACCAAACTTTGTCCAGAATGCAATATTGCATTTGAAGTGTTTCATTAGAGATTATGTTATTATTAGTTTATGCAGCGTTCTTAAAATACATATGGTTTCTCCATTTCTGTTATATTACAGAAATTAGACAGAAGATAATTTTATTGTATTAACAAAAGCTTCCGGGTTTGGGATGTATATTAATATAAGTACATACTAACTTAAATATTTATCATATTAAAATACTCTTTTTAGATTCATAACTAATTGAAATCTTATTTTATTAAAAAAAAAACAGTTCACGCTACATCTTTAAAAGTAGAGAAGAAGATTTGCATTTAGTATCTCCAAGTAAAAAGTGTCAGTTAAAAGTCAAATGGAGTTATGAATTATCGAGAGAAATAATCTAATGTATCACCATCAAATAGGTGCAAACAAATTTATTATTAAAATAATAAATAAATGTTTATTGTTGGTAAGTGATAGGTTTGTAACAATAAAGGCTTCATACAAGAGCGTTACGATCTCGATTAATTCGTGATTAACATCTGGACCAGAATTTGATCATTGCTTTCAGGATGTTGATCAATATCTGATTTTATCTTAATTTTATTTCTTGTAGGGCTACTATCATTCGTGATCTCGTAGTCTGGGCCATCAGTACTAGTTTTCATTGACGACACAAGTACTACTTTGAATATTTACGTATGATTTTATTGACAAAACCACAATTTGTCCTGAAGGTTTGATAAGCACTGAAATGGATGCATAAAGCGAGTAACGTTGAGCAGTATCAAAAAAGAAGAAACAAAATAAAAACAAGGACGAAAGAAACGACGATATACTTGACCCTGACATTATTACCTCGATCCCTTTATTTCGCCTCCCCAGAAGCAGCAAAAACCACATACTTAGATTTCACTTTCACGTCGCCTACGTACTCGTTTGCTCCAATAGATCGTCCCCCACGACTCTTCCGCATCCTTTCTCTCTCTCTCTCTTCCCGGCGTACACCAAACCACGCTACACACCCTATCGAGAGAGGAAGAGAGAGAGAGAGGATTCGCTCGCACGCGGAATGCCGCGTTCACTACGTGTCTGGCGGTCGTCCAAAAACTGTTGCGAGAGACGCCCTCAAGGTGGGGTATGTCGAGCTCGTCGAGCGATCCTTCGTTCAGCCGTTTTCCCTTTGAGGCTCACCGCCACGTTGGGGAAAAATATGCGCGTGTGCACGCTGTGGAAGTCCCCGCACGAGGGATAAAGGGCTGCTGCGCGTGCCCGGCGACTCCTAAATATCCGACTCGGACCTCTTTATACCGGGGTGGTGCGCTCCTTTCTCTCCTTTGCTCTCCGCGACGAGAGAGTGAGTCCTTTTCGAGTGCGCTGGTTTTTTGCGCATGGTGGGGCTGCTTTGGAGTTTTTTTTTAGCAGGTTCTTTTTTTTCGAGCTTTCTTTTGAGTTGCTGAGAATTAACGACATTTGCTGTGAACTTTTAGTCTTGGCTTACTGGAATTCGCCAAGCGCTATTTCTTTTGCAATTTTAATTAATTATGTTTTTTTGAGCTTAAGGTTTCCTTTACATAATATAAAACTTGTTTGACGAAAAACTTAAAAAAAAATTATAACAACTGGTACTAAAAGATGTTATGGGGAAAACGTTTTTAGTGTTAAGTCTTTCGTGTTGATATATCATTTTATTTGTAAAATCATTTTTTTTTACTTTAAATTAAATTAATATTGAATTTTATACATGCAGTTATAAATGCATGTTAAATCTGTCTTATACATGATAGTAAAAAGATTATTATAGAAAGCCTAAAAATTTTCTTTTTTACTATCCAAGAAATTTAAAAATGTATTGAAATAAAAGCATATATTTTGGAGACATTGTCATAGTCCATATTTTATTCAAAGTTAATTTTGTATAAGAACTTAAGTGTTATTGCCGTACAATTTTCTAACTCAGCGATTGTAGTAACTATAAATATTATATACACCGGTTTACATGCTTAAAATTGCTATTACTTGATAAAAACTTCAATTTTGTTTTTACGTACTAATTGTTTCCCATTTTTTAAGGAAACTCGAAGGCTTTAACTGTAAAATAGTGAAAAAGTCATGATCTCAGAATTAAAAGTCCACGTACTGCTCAAATAGTGACCGTCCACTTCAAAATAGTGGGTATCTAGTTACATTTTGTATTAAAATATTTCTTATCTTCTTGTTAATTTAAGAATTCAAACAATTTTTTTAAATATTATTATAAACCAATTTTCATAGATGAAAATTTAATTGTTATTTGTTATGAAGAATAAATCAATACTAATTGCCAGATATCATTCACGAATTTAATTCTGGGAAATAGTTGTATTCAGGCAAAATATTGATCAAAATTATTTCTAAGGAAAGTATATATTACAAAATTTCGAACGGCATTAAAATACTTATCTTACGATGCCACCTATACAACACATATACACGTATAGTAAAATATCGGGCTGCACTTTTCCAATACATCGAATATATTTATTCCGCAATCTGCATAGCAAGCACGAAACTTCGATATCCCATCACGAACGAAAATCCATACTGCCTTACAAAAATACCGATATATACACATCCATATACCAATGTCCTTGCTCTCTTGCAGCCGCAGTTGCGCGCATCTCGGTAAATATCCATAGCCGTCATAAAAATCGTCCTCACGGTACAAACTAGGTCCAGCCCCCGGAAAGAGTCTCAAAAATCAAAAGAAAAATATTATCCTAATGCAGCCGTGTGCACACGCGCGCGTAAAGAAGGAAGAGTCCGACCACTCCCACCGCATGCGCTTTCTCCGCGCGGAGCGTCAAAGCCCCTCGAGCGTCGTAATTCAGCTTCTACAGTGCACGTCTCTCATCGGCTGTTTAGCTAGAGCAGCGCACAGTAGGTGACGTTGGCGCGAGCGCCGGTGAAAACTCTGTATGGGGCGGATCTCGTTAGCGGTTGACAGGAAAGCGAGCGAGCTAGCGAGAGGCTGTATTCTTGCGCTTTTCTGTCTCGTTTTCCTCACTGCGCCCTTTTCCCGCTTTCTTTTCTTCTACGACTCGCCAAAAAGGCTTTCCGGGTTTTTAATCCGCGCGCAACGAGTATGCGCATCATAGTATTTTTTTTAGTCTGGATTTTTGGTATATCTTTTGCGTGTATTTTTTTTTGTACATTTTGACGAATTTTTTCGGGGGGTATAGAATTCAGAAAACATTCTTAAATAATGTTTTCTTTTAATAATTTTTGTATTTTTTAAAATTGGTGTAACTCAATGTTTTTACTTGTTAGTTTACAAATTAGGGCTAAATTTGTCTCTGTCTAAAAGATGTGAATATATCATAGATATAATAAAATATAACTATTTTGCAATGTGCAAAGCTATTAAAAACAAACATCTAATCATTTTCAGTATTACCGTTTATCACTTATAAAGTCCTCATTACCGAACAAAAAAGAAGGAAAATTTTATTTTCAAATTAGGTCGTACTCTCTTTCGCCTCCCAGTAAATCACGTCGTCTCCCTTATTTCACGCTCTAAATTAACTTGTGCTTCGGCAAAACAAACAGCCGGAGAAAAAAAGCCAGGCGTGTGTACACACCTCCCGTATAAATCCTCGAACTAGAAAATACATCGTTTGATCCAAATAGCCCGAGGTGGTTAACACTTTCTCCGCTTGCGCACTGCCCGCGCCGGTCGTCCATCGTCTTATCTGCGGCCCTTTTTCTCCGTCTACGTCGTCGTCGACGGTACGTTGCTGCTGCTGCTGTCGCTGCCACTAGATCGCACTGATTCCCGCCCGGACGTGTAGTAGCTCGCCGGGAAAAAGATACAGAAGAAGAAGTGCGGGAGTGCGTCGCGAGGCCCTGTGTAGGGCAAAAAAAAGAGAGAGAGAGAAGAAGAAGCCGGGAATAGGAAGACTATAGGACGACGGAAGAGAGCAGGACGAAAGTATATATAAGAAAGAGAGAAACGAAAGACGAGAGCGCGTGCACACGCGGTCTCCTCTCCTCTTGTTTTCGCTTCTTAAACGAGGACTGATACGAACAGCGGGCACGCGCTCGCGTACACACATACGTGTATATAGCTATATAGCACGGTCTCTCCAAGTCCGAAGGTCCGAGACCGGAAAGAAGTCGAGGAAGTCGGGCCTCTTCTCTCTTTCCTCCTTCGCGCTCCTCCTCCTTTTTTGCTCGCTCTTTATTTGCTTTCTCTATACTCCTTCTCGGCTCTCTTTTTTCTCTCCTTCTTTTGCCGCTACTTGGAAATCGAGTGTGTCACCCAGTGAATTTGTGGCTTATTTAACAGCGGCTTACGAATTGCTTAGAATTTTTCTCTTTCTTGGAATATGGCTAAATTTAAAAAGCGCCTGAAGAATACTTCTCTTAATGCTTTCTGTTATCTGATACTCTTGATTTACTATTATAAGGATAATTCATAATGGATCTTTCTAATTCTAATTTTGTTATTAAGGTCTCATTGAGTCTTATTTCAATATTTTATGATATAAATAATAATTATGCTATTATTGAAAACGCAAGACACAAAGGTTTAAATTATAAAAATATATTATATTAATGTTTTTTAAACCTTATTTATTAAATAATTAGAAAAGTTATTTAAAAATATATTTTGAAAAATAAAAACGATATTTTTTTCATATTCAAACAGAAATAACTTGAAAAGTTATTTAAAAATATATTTTGAAAATGATATTGTTTTCATATTCAAAAAGAATTATTTCCAGGTCAATTTTTTTGCATATACATTCATCATCATCTAACACAACATTCGAAACGAAAAAAAAACTATACAACTGCTTTCACCGATCGATATTGTATTGGCATAGTAATACCGATCCATCCCCCAGAACTTTAGCTTTTAAATCTTTGACGAGAACCACCTGGCCCAGTCTCCACCCCTTGTACTCGCAAAAAAAAAGATGAAATATGCTCCCCTAATTCACGAAGATCCCGAAAATCAAGCTATAACGCGTATAACGCTTAGATTCAGTCCCCTGCGCTCTGTTTTACAATCGGTTTATAAGCTAAATTTGCCGTCCATCCCTCATCCTCCCATTGCCCGCCTACTCTTCCACGGCTCCGACAATCGTTTACCCCAACGCGCGCGATTCCATTCTATTCGCGTGGCCCAAACGCTCGTTTTCTCTCTCTCTCTCTCTCTCTCCCTCTCTCTTGTACGCGTACGCTTGTGCAACCCACCGAACAACCGACTACACATTGTACACGCATACGCGCGTGCACGTATGTGGTACGTACATAAACGCACGCGGGGGTTAAACTCTCTGTCGTGCCCGTGCCTGTACGCGCTCTGCACAAAGCGACTCAACTACTGCTGAGCGCAAGTTATGTGTATGTTTGTGTGTATCTGTGGGTGGTGTGCACCGAGCAATGGCGATGCGTACGAAACATTCCGCGCAAATTTTGCCAGGTGAAAATGTGCGTATTGGCTAATGGTTCAATAGAAATCTAAAACAATGAATTAATCGTAAAATTGATAAAAGTATACTGGATCATAATTAGAATGCATTTATATGATTTATAGGAGTTATTTACTATTCGATGATATCTAATTATGCTGCAAGATTATAATTTTAATAATGTTACGAAATTAAATAATAAACAACGTTATTATTTCAATATGAACATATTTGTTGAGTTTGTCACTCAGTATTGTAATATTTCAATATTTATGAGGATTTTAGATGAAGTTGAGTGAAAGGCAATATTTCTACCATTCGCAAAGTGTTATGGAAATATAAGTATTTTTTGATTATCTTTTAATCAGAGGATCGATAATAATGCCTCGCTAACGCTCAAATATTCATTATAGTTTGCAACTGACAATCAGAGTTTGTAACCGTCAAGAAATGGATTTATGTATGATTTGAAGATGTAATGTCTAGGATCTAAAAACGAAAGGTACTACTCGTAGTTTACATAAGTGGGGACTTCTAATCAAACTATGAACTAATTTGAAATATGTCTATGTTTATTTAAAAAGCGATGACTTTTTTTCAATTACATGTTTGTAAGTGGTAAGTGTAAGTTTGAATGGCAAAGATAATTGACAAAAAATTGTAAGAGAGAGAAAAAACGTTTTTTTCTAAGGGCCATTGAAAAGTTTTGATTTCAAATATTTTATAACGTATGAGAGACTTTGTAAATTTATATATAAATATTTAATTTACAAGCATAGATAGAGTTCATATCTTAAAAAGAACGGTTCATTAGCATAAATCATTACTATATTGGATATCACTTTTAAGTGAAGGAATCATTTCTCTAAGAGTCGTCATAATCGGTTTTCCGCAGGTCATAAACTCTCTTCTGAATGTTTTATATAAAAAACTACAACATTTGAACATGTTGTTGGATAATTGTTTATAACGAATAGTGAGACTTTAATTTTAATAAAGGGATCATTTTTTGGTATTTCACGTTCAGTATGAAAACATATTTTGCATGAATTTGAGAAAAATCGAAATTTAAGTTTTCAAAGTACAGTTGTAAGCTGACTCTTATAAGATACTGCAGGGACACGAGGCAAACTCCCTTCTATGAAATCTATACTGTCGTCTAGAGTGTATGAAAATATGAAATTTCACTCTTAAAATTTTGCTAGAAGCCCATACGGTTTTTCCCCATCTTCTAAAAGTATAACAATAAATAATCAAGTACAATGATTACTACATAATTACTGTTAAGTGTATAAAATGAATCAATGATAATTGAGGGGCTTTGCGTGCAATAAGGTCCTAAGTCCACTTAGGACCTTTTTCGGTAAATGAGCTATATTGAACAAGCTCCCGAAGCTCTATCAAGTATCGTACAGAAATAATTATTATTATTCTATGATACATCTAATTTTGTATGTTAAATTAAATTAAATAAATATATATTTTATTTGTTCAAAATTGATGAAAATTGTATAGTTTATGTTTTTTATGTTGAAATTACATTAAATAAATGTAATTCAATAGTTTTCATAAATATTCTTATTTTTTCACAAAAACGCACCCTTTTATGCAATAAGGGCCTAAGTAGAGTTTTTTGTTTTTTAAATAACTTTTTTATTACAATATCTATAGGACAAGTAAATGCATTTATTATTAGTAGAAGTTGTTATTACTAGTGATATATAACATTTTAACAAAATCTATCAGACTAATAAAAAGCTATACAGTTTTTTTTTTATTTTTCTCAAAACTATGAATTTCGACTTAGGCCCTTGTTGCACTCAGCCCCTCAATTGAATATGAACTTCTATAACAGCATGTAAACTGAAAATTATTCACAGCTTTCTAGTCCAAACGCATTGTTCTACACGTGCGTATATATTCCAATCCGGAAATTACCATTCATCCTCAAACGTGAAATCCTACAATTATTTAACACGGAACAGTCCATATCTATGTACACACAGACACGAAGCCACGCGTAGAGGTCTATAAAGTGAAAGAAGGGCTAGGGCGCGCGCGCGCGCGCGTGCAAGGCCTCGAAGCGAGAGTTATAGCGTCGGGCTACGCGCTCGTTATACGCCTTGGCCCAAATTAGTTGCAGACGTTCTCTCATTTATAATGCCGGCGCCATTATGCTGCGCGTTACCTCTCTCGCGGCGGGCGCAACCCCTACCCCCTCCTCTCTGCGTTCACACAATTGCCATTGTGCGTTTATACGCGTCTAGAGCTCGTACGGGGGGTGAATTCTCGCGTTATTTTCCTCCCCTGTGCACGTGCGATTTTCCAGAGCGCGCGCGCATATATGAAGGTGAGTCGTGACGCGATGCGTTATAGTGCGAGGATGATATCGCGAGGAGTAGACTATATACTCGTAGCTATGCGGAATTTTGGGAGATCGTAAAAGGCAAGTCGAATGGCTCGCGTTGGATATACGTTGCTGGGGGGCGACATCGGTTGCATTATCGCGTGTATGAGCGACGATTATTCTCTCTTTCCCTCTCTCTCGCGCGCGCTGCCCCGGGAAACACGTTGATTATGTTTTTCCCCTCATTTTGTCGCGGTCTATTATGCCGATATAGCGATGCCGGTATGCTGTTGCTGCTGGGGAGGGTGATATTACCGCAGCGTGTGCGCACGCCTACGTGTGTGTCTGTTAGTGGCTATGTAGTTTTGTCGATCCACGCGCGTGCTGCGAGAAGCGAGTGATATTCTTTCTCGGTTTGACGCCTGTATTGTATGCGAGAGAGAAAGAGAGGGAGAGAAAGAGCTGCTTTGAGCGCACGTGAGCGAGAAACATGGATATATTTCATACTGGGGATTTTTGGGGATTTGGGCGGACAGAAACCTGTATTATTGGGTTATATTTTATCAGGATCGATATTTTGTTTTTCCATGAACGGGGAGGTGTATTCAATAATCGAGAAAAATATATATCAGCTATTGTTTGTAGGTGTTTTATATCCTAGCATTATCTTTGGTTGTAGTAAGCTGCATATTGTCCATTTTATTCTGTTATAGTATATTTATAATCCAAAAAGTTTATATTAATCGATATTGATACAACGATATTGTTTATTCTTCTATATTTCCATTTTTTATATTAGTGCTCATGTCTGTGTTATTATTTTTTGTATCATAGTCTTCATGAACATATAGTACTTTATCGACTAAAGTTGAATTTCATTGTATATCTAAAAGCAATAAATGATTTTTTTTAGTTTTAGAGGTTAGATTAAATAAAAATTTAATTACATAAATAGTATGTAAAATCTTCTCAGTTAGATCTCTTTAAAATAATAAGTGTGAGAATTTTAACGCTACCCTACATTACAATTGCGCACCAAACGAATCGTAAGGCATAGAAAGTAAATATTGAGGCTTAATTGAATTTAAGTCTCGAAATGTCGTGAAGCATATTGTCAACTCGTGCAGAAATAGACAATATAAATCGTGCCGTAAATCACTTTAAGTACACGCTCGATCTCACGCGTTTACCGGGTAAATTTCAAAAACCACCCCAAACTCTCACAACTCTTACAGCATTTCAAACAATTTCCTCGTTCTACCATTCAATTAAACCCTGAATTTCGGTCACCCGCGCTTCTCTCGACCTTTACTTTCACCTCTTCGTTCTATATAACCCAGTGTCCGATTTAAAACCACGAGGGGGTCAGCCGCCATTATACACGCGACGCGCGCTTTCGAACCATGAGAAACGGACGTTAGAAGCTCGCATTTTCCATTCTATATAGGTATAATTCACCCTGATTCCAATGTATGCTGTATATATGCGTTTATGTCGTCGCACGCGCGACTGTTGCCGAGCTATTTTCACTATCCAGTGGGCATTCGCGACTTGACCGCGGCTAGACTTGACTCTATACTATAAACGTAGTTCCCGGAAGAGATCGGAGGGTTAGACGCGTGGGAGACGTCCGGCCATTCACGCGTGCAGCGCGCGTGCGACTGTGTTGTGTGTATATATATATGCGCGGCCACTTTTCGACCCCCAATAGGCTCTTTTGTTCCGGTGCCTCATTCTTCCGTTGTGTGTGTTTAAAGTTATGGTTCTTTAAATTGGATTTTTCTGTGTGTCGATGTACTAGAATGTGGATTTCCCATTGACCGATTAAATGGTATGGTATATTTAATTTACCGTTAAATTGGGCCGATAGTCTGGAAACCTTTGAATGCGCAATATGTGACGGGGACAATAAAGAGGAATGAAATAAATTATTTGATTTTCGCGTAATTATGTTTGTTCATAGGAAAAAGAATTATGTACTCTTTGTTTTTTTGCTCGGTACTGTAAGATCCACTGTTTTTTAAAGAATTAATTAAAAGATAACATAAATGCTGTTCATTTTTTATGAATTTTTTGAGCACGTTTATTCGAGTATTCAGGAGAACTGAAATTTAAAACTAAATCTTCTTCTTGGATCTTCCATTCTCCTCTTCGTTATTCTCGTCTTTACATCTTTTACGGGCACAGGTGGCATAATGCTCTACTGAGCGACGACTATGCGGTCTCCTTTCTGTCGGAAAATCCCGAGATTTCGGAATTTGCTTTTGAATAAGGCATGTGGCGAGGAGCTTTGCCTTTGTGAGGCGAAGAAAAATTGTAGGACTAGAGCGTCAAATGAGTGCAAGGTGCTTAAAGGATGCTGATGTTTTAGTGCATTAAGCGTCGTCATTAAAACTTAAGAGTGTGTTATATATTTTGTAATCCTCTGATTCTTCAAAGTATCGTCAATTCATATAAAAACATTATTTTGAAATATCTCACAAGATGGATTTTTGAGAAATTTTAATTCTATATTATACTGAAACTTTGGTATGATAATGATTAATAAAAAATTTTTTTTTTCAATGCCCAAAGCAAAGGACAATAATGCATTACAAAAGTATAGACCTCAAACTAACTTAATAATCTATCTAAAGGTAAGATTTAATTATAATTTTATTTTCTTATGTGAATTTTGTCAATTTATTTGTAGAGAGTATGAATTTAAGTTTAAATTTATCATTATTGTTACCTATTACGATTAACTTATACGATTGAGAGATCTCTGATGCAGTTGTTTAAATACCATTATTTACAGCTGTATCTTTGATTATTGTATTTTTTTTAGTTTATAAGTAGATACTTATACTATAATATCATCATTGGCTATACTATTGAAACATGTATGATGAATCGTCAACCCTGAGTATTGGTTCATTGGATTACGAAGCTTGAAGACTAAAAGTCAAGACTTTGTTTTCTTAGCATGTTATATATGCCGAAATCATTTCATTTGATTACCAATATATTTATATGCTCAGACATTTCGCATCAAGAGTCCTCTGTATTTTTATTTTAACTTTTCCAGTTTTTTTTTTTGGTTGATTTATAAGTTTCATTAATTTTAAATATTTAGGTTTTCATTATAACAACAAATTAAATAATTATTATCCTCTTCACATTTAATAAAACAATTTATTGGAATATTTAACGAATTATTATACATTATTTCTGAAATTTTAATTAAATATAAAATTTGTACGCTAAAATAATGGGTTTCACATGACTTTATCATAAATATTAAATAATTTTCACAAATTATTATTATTGATATAATCCTTATTATATTGATATTCTGAATAAATAACAGTAAATGAATATATTTATCAGTTCATCTCGTTTTAATATTTTTAATTTATTCAAAATAACTTCTAATCTCTAAAAAAACATCGTTTATACATAATAAATAATGCAAGAGTAATTAGATATCCAAAACTTTGTTACAGTAAATTCATTACACATTACGATGCACGAGGCAAGTCAAATAGAGCATACACCCACGTCCTCATATAAGACATGAAAACCGCAGTTATTACACTAATATTCCTATTTCCGCGACCCCGTGCATCCCCGACATCCGCGTATATATATATATATATATACATATACTCTCACATCCCCTCGTCTCCCCGTATATATCACGCTGACTTTTAGCGCGACAGCGCACCACCATCACTGCTGTATACACCCGCTGGGTCGCATGTACATAATAAACCTGCGCTGCTCTTCTCCGCGCCTTTTTCCGCGCGGATTTCTCTCTCTACATGTCTAAGAAACGCGTGCGCGTGTGACAAGCTCACGCTGCTACTGTTCCCTCAGGCGGAAAAGGGGTGTCCACGAGGCCGCACACGAGAGGCGGCGGGGGGGGGGAGACGCAACAGCTTCTTTTTCTACCCGCGAGCGGAATAAAAGGTGAAGCGGGTGTGAAATGGAGAACAGTGGCCCGCTTTAAGCCCTACAATATGTATAAGGAGAGGAGGGACGAAAGGGGTGGTGTTAGAGGAAAGGAGAGAAGGAGAGAGTTACGGTGTTCAGGTGCCGCGCGCTCGCGCAGCCTACATTATTAAAAACAGGAAACCTCATCATTTTCGCCCGCTGCCCCGTAAAGATATTAAATGGAAACATTTATATTACGCTAGCAGCGGCTTTTCGCCTCTCCGAGAACCTTACGCTCTTCGCTGTATATATATAGGTACACGTGCACACGAAGCCGGCAAGTTTTCTTCTCAGTCCTTTCGTCGGAGGTGTATATATACGTGCATGTACATGTATATATACTGTATAGAAGTCGCGTCGCGAGATTCCTACAGTATAGCAGCGTGTACAGCTCTCAGCTCGCAGTTTTCTTATTTGACTTTTCTCTGCGCGCGCTCGCGCGCTCGCCTTCCTTGTCGTCGTTATGTTTGCCCGCGTGCGCCTGCTTGTGCTTTCTCCCTTGGTGTGCACACGGTACTGAATCGTATTTATGTGCTTTATGCGCCAGGGCTCCGGCAACTTGAATGGGCGCGCGCGATAGGAGCAAACAGAAATTGGGGGAATAAAGATTGGATTTTGAAATTTGTAGCTCTGCTCTTTCGCTCGCTCCTTTTGCTCGCGTTGTTGGTGCACGAGTTTATTGTCAAGCGAGCACTCGCTCGATGTATTTGAGTTTTCATTGATAAAAGTTATCTATATATCTGTGTAATGGGTGCTATTTTGGGATTACATTTAATATACTAATTTTTAAAATATATAAATGTATAGTAGTTGCTTTATAGTCTACAAATAATAATGTAATTTAATTTTATATTTATTATAATAATATATGTAAATTGAAATAATATTCTTGCTAATAATAGAATATGACCAAAAAAATATCATTATAAATATAACCACTCTAGAAACTTTCATAAAAGTTTTTGAGAAATTCCAGGAGCCAGGGGCATGCACAAACACATTCCTTATCTATTAAACACGATGTTTCCTCAGCTAAGAATCAGGACACAAACATACACACACACACACGTGTGTTCTTCAGAGCTCCCAGGCTAAAATGACGTCGGGGCAAACAAGCGTCAACGTCGTCATGGCGCAAGAAAGGCCTCGTCCTCCTCCCCCTGTTCCTTCCTTTCTCCTCTCTACCAACGGGCCAACGCACAACTCCAAGACATTCTCGGCGCGACCGTGCGCCTAACGGCCGGATGTTTTCGCAGCACCGCCTCCCGTGGAAAATGCGCACACGGCCGCATCAAAGTCCTGCGGCCTCCTATATGTAGCTTGTGTTTACCTAGGACACATACCTTGGTAGAGATAGCACGCGCATGGGTCAGGCCAACGTAATGCCAGTGCATATGTACGACTGTACGTGCCCCGAGAGTTGGAGAGCTGCGGTGTGGCCGGGTGCGCGACAAGCACACCTGCCATCGTTGTCGACAGTCTGACGAGCGTCTTTGAGGGTGCGATGATAAGTTTGAATGTTTGGATTTTGAAGAGGACTAATCTTGAGAAGTTGAAGGATTTGTTCAGTGATTTTTTAAGGTGAATTGAGTATTTTATTTTGTGAATATAGTTATAAAGTGATTAAATTTGGACCTTGTTAAATTGTTTAAGAATAGTAGAACGGAAGAACGAACAGATAATATTTGGCAATTTTTCTGTAAGTCGGTATCAGCTGGTTTAATTAAATAAAAGCTTAAATTGCAGAATTTATTTGATAATTTTCTGAAAATTCTGTAGCTTTTAATTAGAATAATGGGTTATTTCTTTGAATAAAGTATGTATAAATTAAAATATCTACATTGTTCAGTACAATAAAAAACTATACTTGAAATAAACTTTTTACGTTATTTTATAATTGAAATATTTTTTTATTTCTCATTTTTTTTGCGGTCCATATTAGAAGAAAGACAAACCTTATTACGCTCAATGTTGATTTTACATCAATTTGGACTTTTGGGTCAAATCTTAACAAGCATACCACCTCCTTCTATTAAAGAACAACCCTGAAAAAAAAAGAACCAAATGGCCAAGATCGCAGAATACATAATGCGGACGGGTTTCTTGCTCCTGCGGGAGATGCGCCTGGATAGCCAAGATTTTTAGCGAGTGAAAGATAAGGAGAGAAGGAATAGCGCGCGTAACGCCAGGGATAGAGGAAGAGAGAGAAAGAGAGAGAGAGAGAGAGAGAGAGAGAGAGAGAGAGAGACACGGAGAGATTAAAGGGAAGGAAATGCTCGAGACGCAGCGCGTGCGCAGAGAAAGGAGCATAAAGAATAATGAATGCAAATGAGAGACTTGAAGCTCGCGTATGTGTTATTAGGGAGAAGGAGGGAGGGAGAAAGAGGGAGAGAGAGAGAAGAAGAAACTGCAGCGGCAGCAGAAGCAACGAGGATGAAAGGGAATGTGCGAGTTGTGCTAAAGTAGCGCGCGCCATGCCGGATGGTTTATTATGTGAGCAGCACCGCGTCGGCTAAGTAGAATGAAACCAGTGGCAAATGTTGTAATTAGAAGGTGAAGTCGACGTCTTTTTTTGTTAAGTATGAAAAAGGCTTTGCCAGCTGCAGCTCGCTCGAGTCCTGGGATTGTTGTAAAAAGGGCTGTTCGTTAGTTCAGGGAGGCTTCTTGTGGTCATGCTAAACACACGCTTTTTTACCATTAATTATATGTTTAATGAATGTTGGATAAATACATCTTTTATGCTTTTCTTGTAAAGCAAAGGAAAGGACAACAAATTTTTTAAACTTTAATTTAATTAAAGACTTTTCTTAGTTTTTAAATTATTTTTCGTTAAACGACGGCTAAGAGTACATTTACATTATGCAAGCAGTTAATGTTAATTTGTAAACATTATTTATAGTTATATTTTACGTTTCTAAACCGCAGTTTATATAGTTGTATAATTAAATTTAATCAAACGTTAAGTGGAAGAACTTTGAAATCATGGGGTCGTTTTTTTAATACTTTTCCTTCGTAAAACAAAATATCTCTACATAAAAAATGAACCTTTTTCACGAATGCATTATATTTTATGGCCTTATAAAGTAAATCCATTTTATCGCGCTACTGCATGCGCATCAATTCACTCTCACTCACGTACGTAAATATCTTTAAAAACCCTCCTCGAAGCGGCTAAAAAGCACTCATAATCGACCTCGAACTAAAAAAAGAAGCAAAATAAAAAATCGCATTAACGGTGATCTCACGTGGCTCTTAACGAACTCGTCTTCGTGTATACAGCGTTGCACAACGCCTAATCTCATCCGCTCATTTGGTGTATATATATATGCGTACGAAAAAAAATAAAAGCGCGCTATGCACTTGTCTCCCTCACGTCAAGCTACACATGCACATATACGTCGCATGTTTGTTTAATGGGAAATGCATTTTCGAGTAGTCCGTGTGCGTGGAAAGGAAGGTCCCATTCATCGACGAGATTACGCGCCTACTCGCCTTGAGTGCACTCTGCCTTCTTTTATTTGCGCGCGAGCAAGCGATTCTTAAATGGTTTGGTGGTGTGCAACACAGCAGGAGAGACGGTGCGATGTTACGGTCCTCCAGCACGTCAGAGCGATACCGCACGCTTGCTCGTCACACTTGTGAGTTACAATCTCCTGTTTCTATCCAAATTAAGGCTTCGTTAGTCTTGTGCCTTTTGGGGTTATATTCTGTTATGTTTTTGTTATACTTAGAATTGCATTTTTCTTTTCAAGAGAAAGGAAACATAATGTACTTGTCAAATAAAGATATATTTAAATGTCTACTTTATGACCATTAGTTCGTTAAAGATTAATCTCTGTATGCTAGTTTATCAAATAACACAGTCATGAACTGAATTGTGATAACAAAAAATATTTGAAAATATTTGATAACTATTTAACTTTAATACCCGGCAAATCATATGGTAACCTATTTAGTCAGTGAAGAGCAGATAAAAGTATTCCACATTTTTCAATAAATCACGTTGTTTTTCTCCGCAAAAAGTACTCAACTTGCTTCAAAGCCTCATATAGTACAAAAAGACAAAAACATTCAAAAGTGCATTTTTGCTGCTCTCCTAAATTTTAATTCATGTGTTAATTAAGATTAGTTCAGTTAGTTTTTTTTTCACTACACCATATAGATATCATGAAATCTGTCTAGTTCTATAAGATTACTAATAAATTATCATATACTTACGCTATTTCATTCTTTCTCTAATCATTCACTCCTCTTCCCATACATTCTTCTTACTCCTTCTGCACCTCCTTCTTTTATCGCCAATCCCACGTCCACCTCGCAATCTTAATATGAAGAATTTCCATTAAACTTTAAAAATGTAAAATAATTACGACACACGCGTCTCTTAAAACGTTCGATCAATCATTCGCTCTCCTCTCTTCTCTTCCCTCATTCTTGCCCACTACAACGGCACTCTCACACAGCAGCAACATATATATATATATATACCGAGGTGAGGCATAGTCGAGCCTCTCGACGCGCGATGCTATCTCTTCTCTCTCTCTAGAGAGAACCTCGGGTACGCGAGAGAGACACACGGCGACGATATCCTCACAACGGGCACTGCACTGACGAGAGGGGGGCCCTGCTCCTGGCTAGGAACGCGTAATTTTTGCGCGTCGTGCGGTCGACTGATGCCTATATATCTCTTCCGTGGCGAGAGGGAAACCGGGCAAATGAACCTGGGGCTGCTGTTGCTGCTGCTGTCTGTTATCTCGCATCTCACCGCGTGAAGCTCCATTAGAAGGCCGTCTCGCCTTGTAAGAGAAGCTTTGAGAGGATTTCTCTCCTCGCGTCGCGCGTGCAATCGCGTTGCTTTGTTTTGGGTATTATTATCGGCGTTATTTCGACGTTTTTGCTGTTTTTTTTTTCTTCTCTTTTGGTAGGTTATAGCTTCCTTTTTCTTCTTTTTCATCGTTATTAGCGTCGCTTTCGTGCTTTTGTAATGAGGCTTCGTGGTTTAAGTGCACGCTTGGTATGCGTCTCATATTTTTTTTTTTTCGAGACCTGTTGAATAATGTATTATGAAAATATGATGTCCTCTAATCCCCTTACGTATGTAACGATAAAACACAGACGCGGTTAAGTACTACAATAGCTTAAAAATTTATTAAATTTATTATATAGGTATATGTACACGAATTCGATCGCAAAGGATAATGTACATGGTTGGTCCATTTTTATAATCCGCATGTTTACGTACAACTTTTACAGAGGAAGGCCGGAGTAATATCGTGTAATTAAAGTTTGGCACTGTGCGCTCAAAAAAGTTTTCCGAATTAGGTGTGATAATCACTGATAATAGTTTTGGAACTCGCTGTTGAAACCTGGCCAAGTAGGAAAACGTCTCCCAATAATGTTTAACTCAGTTAAGTATGTTAAACTCAATTCAAATGTATACATCTTAATTATTCTACACGAAAATTTTTCCAGTAAATACTGTATTTTATCATCCAAAAAAAAGAAATTACTTTAAACTTTACGTTAATATGTGTGTCGCCCCGATAAAATAAACGATTTGAACGCATAACGACTGCGCCTGCTTCGATAGAAAAATACGACCATATTTTCCAGAATAAATAAACGGAGAAACAACATTTCAAGATAGTCGTGCAAACAGAGAAAACGTAAGCTAAACATTTCGTGTGCAATAGCTTGTATATAGTCGAGCGAAAACAAGATTATAACACTACATCAACCCGTCGCCATACGGGCGCAATTCTTCTGCTTGCAATTCCGCAAATGAACTGCAGATCCCGAGCGACGCGTAAACCCACGTACCTCTATAGATGCATCGAATGCATCCGCAAAAAAGCTGCATTCGCGCGACTAGCAGCTGCCTTTTATCGTAACCGAATGGAAGTATATATAGCATGCGGTAGAGTCTGGGCGACGCGGAAAAGCTCAACGACGACTTGCACGACGACTTTATATGCGCTACGAATTTACGAGTAGGTCGCGGAAGTGGCCTATTTACGAGAATTCGCGTATATATCGAGTTCTGAGGATAAGCCGGAGAGGGAAAAAGAGTTAGTTGGGACAAGCCGTGCGCGGACTGCCAAAAGACGAAGTTTGCCGAAGGTGCGGGTTAGTGACGCTTCTGCTTCTGCTTCTGCTGCTGTTGCAAGGACTTCGGAGAGACTCGGCGAGCCAATTAAGATGGGATTCTCGAGGCGACGAGTATAACGAGATTAGAGAATGCGATTACCGGTGATGTGTCGCGCGAGGAGGAGTTTTAGCGTTCTGTAATAATTATATACTTGTCGGTTGAAATGTTTTGCAATTTAGGTGCTATTTATTGGATGAGCATTGAATTCTGATGTTGTTTAAAAATATTATCATATACTGTAGATAGTTTTTGGAGATTCTTGCATTTTTAAGAATTAAAATTGATTAGAGTCTTTCAAATAATGTAGTAGACAGAAAGTTATAAGAATCTTTAATAATACTTTTGTATACATTGACATTATTTACAAATCAGAAAATTCTTCAACGAAATATATTTTGTGGAAAGCATTTCTTACTCAGTGATATATTTTAAAATTCAGAAATCTGTAATACGGCCGTTAAATATTTATTAACTATTACCGGAATTGCATGTGAAGTAAATATATTATAAAACTTGAATTGTGATAAACCAAACAACTCTGAAAGTTCAAGTTCTCTTTCTTGGCGAAAGTTTAATAACCTAAGTCAACTTCGCAAACTAATACTTCAGAGTGCAGTGCATCATCGTTTCCAATTTACGTAGTAACTTTTAGGAAATTACCAGAGCGAAACTTTTCGCTGTTTCGTTTCTGCTCCAACAAGTTGGTAGTGCATCAATACTGATATAATCTTTCGCCACTGGCTCAGCCAACCGGTTATTTATGATGCGATAATCTGCCTATTTTAGATTACCTACGCGTACTGAAATTTCGTTCTCACGCCGCGCACTGCATAACGAATCCATATTATACACAAAAGCGTACCTTTGTTTACCACCTTTAAATATATCATCGTCGGGCCTAATGACTCGTATAAAACTCAGCATGAATTGATTGATGAAAGATATAGAATTGTTACAAATTGAGATCCGGATCCCGGGAGTAATCCAATGTAGAGAGAGAGACGGCGTAACAAAAAGAAACGAGAACGCACACAGCTACGAGAAGTGCAAACACCGGGGCCAAAGTGAATCCGTCGGTAGGGTTGGGGGACGACAGAACCGCCTAAATAATAAAGAAACGTGCATATATAGGTAGCATGCATACCTACTACGCAGGGTTGGTGGCGTTCACGTATGCACCGCAATAGATACGTGCACGTATACGTATATACGTACGCGCGCCAGGTAAATTCCAAGGCGAGCTGTACCGGCCAGACTCGAGGGGGTAAGGAATGAATATCGCACATGCCGCGCTCTCTGTGTAGTCGACCCTCTCTCTCTCTCGGGGTGAGAGCTCAGGTGTAGCAGCCGTGCTGGTCGGATTTTCCCATATATATGAGCAGATAGATAGAGAGAGTGAGAGAGCGTCCGTATGGTGGTGGTAGTATATAGTGGTAAAGTCGCTCGATATAAAATATCGACGAGTGCTGCTAGGAGTGGGAGGGTTCTATATACATGCCGGTGGAAGACTCGCCGAAGATGCGAGCGCGCGTAAATGTCGACTTGAGATGTTTTATAGGATCGGCTCTGCATTATGGGATTAAGATGGCATACTGCTCCGACCTGCTGGAATCGATACGTATGTAGCTGGACGGTATGATCGAGTTTGAAATATTTAGCTCGCGTTTGGTCAATGATATAGCGCTGTGTTTTTAAGAGTATTGATTTTTTGTTGTTGTTGTTGAGAATGTGTAGTTCACGAAATTTGTTGCTGTAGAGGTATTAGTTTTGCTCGAAATGTGCAATTATTTATATAAAATAAATCTGTGCTTAGATGCCTTAGTAAGAAATCGTATAAATTGTTTTGATTTTTTAACCATTTTTCAGTTTTCTTTTTATACAAATCTCATACTCAACTTTAATTTATATTAAAATGTAAGTTTTTAGATTTCTAATGAAAATCCAATATCGTGGACATCCTGTTTACAAATTTGAATTTTAAAAATAAAATATGTAAAGATGAGAATCCGTAAAACTCATGAAATTGGTACTCATGAGATTTCCACGGCTACTTATCCAATATTTGCTTCCATAATGTTATTGCATGGAAACATGTGCGTTATGACTTTTAAAATGCTGGTATTTCCATGAGACCAAGTGCAATTTCATGTTAGACACTTACAATTGTTGCTTTACTACGTACCGCTATTTCAGTTTTCCAGTTGCGAAGATTCGAAAATTGCGGCTGGAGTAGTTTCAATTGAATTTCACGGTAGCAGTTGAATCTCGACGAGTCGAGCGCCTCTGAGTAGGGCTTTAGCAAGTTTAATAGCTTGAAAAACAAGTAAATTGCTGGGAAATATAAAATGAAAAAGTTTTCGTTTCATGGTCTTAAAATTATCATAAATAATATTATTCATGAACGATTTGCTAGATTACAAAATGATATAGATGACCAAAAAATTCAATGATAAAAGAAAACAATTATTTATACATACCGGCGTCCATAAAAAGTAATGAATAGTAATTTTTTTAATTGTTAAACTTTACTGTTTATAAAATATGTTGTAAAGAGTACGATTTTGTAAATTAATTCTATCTATTCTATTATTTTATACTCATTTTTCATAAGAGTAACAGTTATAATTAAAACAAAATTGTCATACATGATTTATTGTAAATCCGATATCCTGTAGTCTTTTTACATGTACATATACATGTAGATACATACATTAAAACTAGGGGATATCTTGAAAGAAGCGATAGTGCCTTTTTCAACACAACTGGGCACGCGTGCGATCACCCCAAGGTGGAAACCCGTACAAATATGTATATTTCCCTTCCTCTCCTAATCTCACCAGTTCTGCGTGCCTTTAATACGTGGTAAACGTGCGGTAGGAAGGGAAAAGACAGAGTCGTCAATATTTGAGCTGCCTTATCGCAAAGTTCCATGAAGAGAAAAAAAAGCCGTGTCTTTTTGTGAATCGAAATGGACTGCGTATGATTCACAGCCGATAACATCAAAGGAATACAATAAGGAGTGCGCGCATGCGCTAATGGGGTCGATTGCACGCGTTATATATGATGCGACTTTTTACGATTTTCTCGAATCCGGAGATAAAGCGCGTATGCGTTTTTATGGACTTGCACGTCGTGTTTACCCGGTGACGAGGGAATCGTCATTCGGTAAACACGTCGGATCGATACATCATTGCGATAATGCATTGGATTTACAATCGACGAAATGCAGGCTTTTATAGAGAGTGCTATAAGATGATATCGAGTGGATTAAACTTTTATGCCATTGATACGTTCTTTCAAAATTTAAAAAAGGAAATTGATAAAATGAAGAGACTTCTGTTGAAAATGGTAAGAGTTGTGGCTCGTGTAAAATACATTCTTGACTATAACTTATTTATGACGGGAAATACGGCCTAGCATCAAAGTACAAGTTTTGTTACGACGACTACTGTTTGCTTAAAAATTCTGATAGATTTTCTGAAAAATGTAAATGCTTTTGGGAGATACAGCAATAAAAGTTAAATCATCAATAAATTGTATCTAAAGACTTTATAGTTTTATGAACACTTTGAGCTCGCCGCTTATACTTTCTGATACGCCATTTATACCCCGTCCGATCGTCTGTAAGTCGCAAAAGCATTAATATTTTTCCTCTTTCGTTCTTGCCTGTATCAGTAACTTATATTCCAACAGATTAAATATTATTTATTCGTGATGCTTCACAGTATCTTACTTATAGTAAGTAGCCAGTATTTGTAAAATCGATATTACTTATTCATGTGTAAGAGATTTAAATGTTCTTTTCAAGAAATTTGTTTTATTAATTTGATCATTTTAAAATATTTTCTAATATAATTTCTAACTCGATTTTTAATCTAAATTTTAATTCATAGAAATATGCTGGAAAAAATTTGTGGGATATTTCCGATAAAAAATTAAAAAGAATAATATTCTACAGTTCAGTTGAAGAAAGATAAATCAAAATACGCATTTCTGTCTACTCTATCAATTTTAGCTTGTATAAAATTCACACCTATCGCTATGAAACGAAAATCAATCGATCAATCAATGTTTTCTCCTCTGCTTCCTATATTCTTCTAACTTTAAAATTTTTAGTTGCACTACTGTCTGTTTCGTTTATTTGATTTTATAAATAAAAACCTAATGAAGACTTATGTGAAAAGTTTATTTAATAACAATTGATTGAATGGGTAAATTTAAAAAAAATAGAAGTTCTTGTGTAAAAAATATTGACAGTCGAAGGAAATTTTTAAATTTATAAAATAGCACTTCCTTTTCAATAAAAACCAAACATAGTTTCATAACATTTTTTTATGATATTTAAAAATAATACCATCACCTTCGACTTCTCAATTAGACTTCTTTAACTATGGAAGCTTAGACGTTCGAAAACATAGCTGCATGGGTATAGATGCATTCATAAATCGGGTGCGCGCGGAGAGAGATTTGGCGTGGCGCTGCCTTTTGCGAATAAGAGACGAGGCGTCGTTGGTAGAGGAGAAGAAACGAGAGAGCTAGAGAAAGATAGAGAAAGCGGCCCGGAGGAGCTTACATTGGGTAAGCCCGCGGCTTTGCTCCGCTGGGAGATCGACGCGCTGCCGGCTATATTTTCTATATACACGTATGGCTTTTCCCCAGCCTCTCGAGCAGCTAGAGAGTCTGGGCCACATAACGTATCCTGGTCTATATGCACCGATGGGTGCCAGGAAAGGAAACGACCGACGCGCGTTTAAGGATGTATGCACGACGGACGGGTTGGTACAGTTGCCCGAAAAATCACGAGGGTATGGGGATGTGGCTTTGCGTGAGCAGATCGAGGTGATAAGTATGGGAACCCCATGGTTGGTATAACTGTACGAAAGGTGGTAATATAGTAGATTGTATTAATTTAATTATAAACAATTAAATAAATGATTTAAAATATACTCGTGTAAAAACGATAACTATCAGTTTAAGGTAAAAATTTGATTCGAATTTGTTCTTGGTAATTTATTGTTGTTTTTTTTCATGAATAGTCATAAAAATATCAGACTATGAAAGCGCAGTTTTACTATAACAAAAAAAAGAAACAACGTCATTTTATTACATAAATCAAATATGTAAAATAATTATAGTTCAAAAGAAATTTACATAATATTTTCATAGAAGCTCTACATAGTAGATTAGTGCGCAGCTGTAAGTAATGCTGCTTGCTAAGCGAGATAGATGCTGTATAATGATATGTAATTTAGTAATCTCATTTAATTTATATCATAGTATATTTTTAAAATGCCTCTTTACAATTTTTAACCAACTATTAAAATTGTTTGTCCTCATAGAGTCAGTCTGAAATAATATTATTATGGTGATTTTTAAGCAATAACTTAAACAATGTAAAGAATAATAAAAAAAATTAAATAACAATTAATTATTGTAGTAAATATATTAAATAAAAATTTGATAACCATTATTTGTTTTTTGATATTTTTATTTCCAGACACGTGGTAATAGGTAGTGATTTAGAAATATGAACATTTAGCATTTTACATGAATTTTTTCCAAATTAATCTGCATTCATGATATAAACACTTTCAGTGTTTTTTTATTCAGTTAAACAAGATCTTTTTGTATGACGTTAGTATATACATATATTACATGACATAAATTTGGATTTTATTATTCTAATATAGTGGCTTGTGATCTGAACAGAAATTAGTTAAGGAAAATGATTTTCTACTTATAATAATTGCATTGTACTCTATACACATAATAAAATACCGAATTAATTTATTATACAATTATGATAACTGTGAATATATGCAGTTTGCTGAAATTATAACAAATTGCTTTTGCCAAGTTTATTCTTACATATTTTTGACGTGCTACAGATAGAAATGAATCGATCTGTACGTTTTCCGACCTGAAACTTTCATGACTTCAGTTTGAATGATTTCAAAGTGGAAACGAAATTATGCAAAATGAAACTTCATTACTTCGCATATATGTCGGAATTTGTATTCGCAATTCGCGTAATTTATTGAATTCAAGATTAAAATTTTAAATGAATCGTTTGTTTGCCTTCTCAAAGGGAAAGCTTTTAACGACAAACATTTTCAAACCAGGAATTTTAATGAATTTCAATGTTTTCACGACTCTGCATTAAAATTTATCGGTTTTTCAGAAACGCTACTGTCGGTTGACACTTTACTTTTTAATATTCCCATTTATGACATTATTAAATGGAGTAAAGTGATAGAAATGGGAAAGTTGTAAATAAAAAGGTGTAGTAAAAAATATAAAAAATTACAGTACATCAAGTAATATTTATTATTCCACAGTTATTTATTTTTTTTTATTGTACAGTTATTCTGTTTAAATAAAGGAATTCTGAATTGTCAATAAACTAATAAGTTTGTTAATGAATGATAAAAGGTATTAGCCGTACCTTCCTAAAAAGTTTAAGTAACGACATAATATCCACTATTCGATATTGATTCGTAAATTAACATGCTAGCGTTATTTATGGATCGAGTCATAAATTCTGAATATCCACTAACGCAGTGTCAACAGAGAATACATATTGCCATCCTCGCTTTTAGCGAAATCTGCATTTAAATATCCTGCTAAAATTGAAAAAATCTCCTTTCACCTCGCGCTAGCAAAAAAAAACACCTTTTAAAACACATCTGCTTTAAAAGAAAACGAGCCAGCAAGTTTAACGAACTCCGCGGTTTATCAATAACTATAAATACGCTGGAAGAGAGAGAGAGAGAGAGAGAGAGAGAGAGAGAGAGAGACAAAGAAACTTATTTTTCGACGTCGTTGTCCTACTGCCAGCGGCTTCTGGGTAAAACTGCTCACGAGGGGGACAACGTTTCCGTGCGCACCGGTGATAAGCCACCGCGGGGGCATTATCTTGTACAGTGCAAACAATGCGGCCTATTTGGGAAAGCGCGTGTATATATATGCGAGCGCGATCATCGTGTGCACTGCGTGTCACAGGCGGTTTTCATAAGTTCAAGCGTGCACGCGGAGAGAAAGACGCTCCCCAGGTCTCTATGTGCGTGCGCGTATTTTTTTTCTCGATAACACCAGCTGTGCACGCAAGAGGATGGATAATGCAGCATTAAACACGGAATATGGTGGCACTTAATTGCCATAAGATATAGTTGTTGACCTTTTAGTGACAAGTATATAAATTCCTTTTATGCTCCCAGTGGAGATACGCATTTTTTATTTTAATCTAAGACACAAATTACGCGTGTATATTTTATTTTATGTCACTTGGTATATCTAAGTGTATGTGTGTGTGTATATGAAATTACTTTATTTTAAAGGTAAATCACGAGAGTTTATTTAATTTTAATTTAGACTTAAGCAGAATCGATCTATATACCATCGGATTGAATTCAAGCCATTATTTCGAAACAAGGATTTTCCATTTACGATATTATACACTCTATTGTTCCACTACTTTGAGCTTAACTTTTTATCAACGTGAATATGAAAGCATTACTTGTTCTTTTATATTCATAAGAGAATAATCTAGTAGTCTGGATAAAAACGAGAATAAAATTTCTTATATTAAACACTATTTGAAGATTCACATGCTAAATTGATCTACATTTTCATCAATTAGTTTAACATAATAGTAAATAAAATAAAGGTATAACGTGTACATTTAGAGATTGATCAATTTTACGTAAATAACGAACAGTACCGTTTCTGAAATAAGGATTAAAAATTATATTTCAAATGATTTTACCTAATTAATACTACTTTGCAACGTTCAACATTCCTTCCCATCTGAACAAAAACTGCTGAATGGAATTCTAAAGCGGAGATTACAGCTGGTTCGAAATACGAGCAGCATCCGCGTATTTTCGGACGGAATAAGCGGGCTCGCGACGTCATCTTCTTTCAAAGCCGTTGGTAGCACAATACATGCACACGCGGACGAACCCTTGCACTCGTATAGCTTCCTTCCTTGCTCCTGTGTATCTCGCTTCTCTGCATAGCTTTCCTGGCAACAGTGCAGCAGCTGAGAAGTCACATAAGCCACGAGCGCGCGTGCGAAAGGGAAAAATGTAAAACGCTACCGGTGGGGAGTGAGAAAGTGTATTTCGTGGGGGCGAACGAAAAATAGGTAAACATGCGGCAGAGAAGGAATATCGGAAACGTCGTTCATACGCGCGGATTCGCGAAGAATGCACAGCTGAGCGCCGCGCGAGCTCACGTTGTGCTCTAGCTTGAAAAGGAAAAGAGAGAGAGAGAGAGAGAAACGGAGGTGTGTGTGGGCGGGCTTTAAATGGCCGTTTTGGATTTTGATCGGCATTGAGCTGTCAAGGGTCGCCGTTGGCTCTTGCGGAATGCCACTGATTGTGAGTCGCCAGCACCTAATCCCTTGTATACATATACACCGAGTGCTGCTGCTGCTGATGCATGGATGCGTTTTTCGCTTTATTCTTTGACGTGGCTTTTCTTTAGTACCTTCTCGCTTTCTCGGTTTTGATCCATGTCTTCTTAGACTGTTGAAATTAGATTCTTGAATTTGTTCGTTGAAATAGTAATTCTCTTAACGCAAACGTTGATAAATTGTAATATATGATGTGGTATGATAATTTAAAAATAATTACTTAAAAGTTCTTGAATTATAACACTAAATTATATATTAAAAGATTGTTTCATGAAAAATATGAAATTTATAAATACGATAATTTTGTTACAAACACTATTTGTAAATGTTTATTTTTTAATATAATGGCACATTAGTTCCCACGTAATAAAAAAGTCATAGAGATTATACTACGCATCTATTCATTTCTTCCTCTCTTTGTATACCATTTCTTCACGTACATTGAAAAAAAGTTTTCTTTCAACGTCTACGCGTATATTATATATATACGCCATCATCGCGCCATAAGTGTATCTATAACAAAGCTAATATTACAATAAGACGCCACCTATCAATCATCTTTTTCACCATCACCCCTTTTTCTTCGCCTTTTTCACCGCCACCTTATATGCTCGCCCGCTTCTTTACACTCGTCGGCTCGTCTCGCTCCCCCTTCCCCCTTTTTTACTTTTTCTAACTCCTTTCTCTACACGCGCGGTTCTCGAAAAATCCCTCTTACTCGCACCGCCGATCTGTGCTCTCAAAATCCCTGACGCACAAGGGCAACGCGGGGCGCCATCCGTTCTTTCATTCGTATACATATATATATATACCTACAAGCATAGAAAGAGAGAGAGAGAGAGAGAGAGAACGTAGAGAGTTGCTGATGTCGGTGCAGCGTGTAGTAGCATAGAGCGCAGAGAGTGCTGAATGAGCGCAAGCTGTGTTTACGCTCGTCGGTGCTGCTGCCGCACGCGTGTGACTCCTATACATAATCCTCCCCTTCGCCCTTACTCACACGCACGCGCGAAACCTGCATACGAAAGCTCTCTCGCGCTCGTTTCCCCCCCTCCTCCCGTATATCCCGCAATGTCTATATGTACGGGTATATATATACACACCTACATATATATTGTGGGAGGGAAAAAATGTGCCTCTGCGCACTTAGCGTACACTCTGCACGCGCGCGCGCATAGCGACGAACTGCAAGCGTATGTACGCCAGCTATAGTCATCCGCGGTGACTGCGCGCTTTTTGCTCTATACTAGCCCCTCTGCCTTCTTTATGTATGTTTTATATCCTCGTGTATGTATATATACCTATACGTATACATACGCGTGTGAACGAATGCATGTGTGTGTATATATATATATATATGTATATATAAGCGCCGGCGTCATGCATATTCGGCCCGCACCGTGGCCGGCAATTTGCCATGGAAATGCCGGGGTGTTGATGCGCGGCCGCATGCGCTCTAGCGTGTTTTATTTTCATTCGACGGGGCGCTTCTACACCCAACGACGAGCAAAAAGGTCGGAGTTCATATATATATATACACATACACGTATAGCGTAGTCCGACTCGCTGGCCAGATTTTCGGAAGCGCGCGCTGCGTGCATGGAGATTATTTCTGATTTCCGTTTGCGAGCGAGCGCGTGATGTTCCTTTTCCGAGCGTATACGAGGGAGAAGGGGGAGAAGGTTTTAGCATATTGTATACTAATTTTTCGGGGGGGCCATTTCGTGCAGTATACGCGGGGCTGTGGATATATATATATGTGTGTGGATGCGGGAGATGGCGAGAGGAACAATTTGGAATTATGGGAAGGTGAATGCATTTTAGGGCGTCAGCATTGATGATGCGTGTGTGATTTTCATATACGAGCGCGGTGACTGTGTGTATTTTATACCTGCTCGTGATCGATGAAGGGGAGATGAAAAAAATTAAAGAATATGCTCGGTTGGAAAAGGTGTGTGCGTATGTGGAGTTTCTCACACGTCTGTTACAGATTTTTGTACAAATATTTAGACGAATCATAAAAAACGTGAGATATGTAAACAGGAGCTGGAGTTGGATTTGTAGATTAGAAAATGTTATTATTTGCTTTGGATGTTGAAGCATCAAAGTTGAATAGATATCTGAACCATTTATTATAAAATCTTATTGATGCTTGGAAAAAAAAGTATATAACAGTAAATATACTACCTTTAATTTGTAATTGATCAGCAGTTTTATCCAGTTTCAATGTAAATGGAATAATGCAATATTTAAACCAGTATATATCTTTATATCAGAAATGGAAGCTGTTTATCATATACGCCACTTTTCATGCACTTTTTATCATTTCGCAGTATTTAGTGAAGCGTGAGGTAAAAGTAGTGGACCACCCGGGGATACTCGTCTGACTTGTCTTCGATCGACTTTTTTGTCACACGGGCTATAAGACCCGCCACGAAAGGAACGAGATTTGACAGGACTTTGGGTTTCCGAGGTATGATGACGGTATATTTTATTACCATATAGGAAGAAAAGTTTTTTACGTATGTTTGGTCACTCTAAATATACATATATATGTGATGCAGATAAGAAGTATAATATAAAATTATGGTGGTAATGTTCGTACGTACGATGTATTATTGAAAATTCTTCGATTACAGTAAAGTATAGTATTAGTAATTAATTATTTAAATTGTAAGATGAATTTTTTTATTTAACAAAAATGTATTATTAATTATTATTGAAAATATAAGAGCGATTTAAAGTTAGGTAATAATTAGAATGAGATATATCAGGATTATATATATACACACACAAACACACACACACACAACCACACACACACACACACACACACAGTACTATAAATATTTAAATTAGATTTAATTTACTTTAATTTCACTTGGACAGGCTCCAAAAATCTTGAAAATTATAGTGAAGAGGAAAGAGAACGGCACCAACAACATATCAAAGAAAAATATCTAAACACGATGTCGGTAGGTATAGCGGCTTTGTTTGATTTTCTGTGACAATCATAAATCATTTTCATTTATAAAACTAATTTTAATAAAACATTGAAGAAGTTATTCGTATTTGGTGAACCTAGTCATCAGGACAACTAGACCCGATCATTTCCACATTTGTACGACTTTTTACATGCGGGTTTATCGACGAGAGACTGGAGGAACACCCATTGATGTTAGATAATACACTCTTCTCGTCAGTGTAGATTATAGAAATTATCTGATAAATGCGAAAATGAATAAAAATCATGATAAATGATTTTTCTAAACCTTAATCCATTAATACATTTATCAAGAATGCGTAATCATTCACTTTTTATATTGCAAAGTAGTCATGTGGCGGTATCGCATGCCTCTGTGAAATTTACAGCCGTGAAAAACGAAATATGTTGAATTTCCGCGATAGTGAGTCAGGGGTGCTGGTCTGGCTGCCCAAGCACGCCTTATCTCTCGCCATTCTTCTCTCTGCCCCCCCCTCTTTCCCTCTCTTTCTCTCTCGTCCTCAATACGTACTAGTAGCTCTCTTCTTAGCCTCATTCTCGAGTAGCCATCGACCACCATCGATATACCACGCATGCACGTATACACATTCTCCAGCCCGAGTGGCTTTTTTCATCCCTTCTTTCGCTCCATCCCTCGGAAGTATACGAAGAACATCACTAGCGGTAGTAATATTCTGTGTGTATGTGTATGAGTATGTATTTGTGTGAGTGTGGTAAGAGGAGCAGAGAGAGAGTAGGGGAAGGAATTCTCTATTCCGTAGTTGTTGTTCAGCCACTGTTGCTACTGTAGTCATGCTGTGTAGGTGTGCAAGCCCAAAGTTCCAGAGAGATGAGCTGCTATCGATTTCTGCGATCAATGACAGCGAAGAGAACAAGAGAGTTGCCAATAATTGGACGAGTAATAATAGCGCGTGCGCACATGCGCTTATATGGGACTGTCGATGAGGCTGGTACTCACGACAATACCTCTACAATTTCTTCCACCTTCGCTTCACCCATGCTTGTTTTTTTCCGTTTTTATCACTTTAAATCATCCGTATAGCAACTGTGAAGCAGAGGTCGATACCTGTTCCTACCTGTTTTAGTTTGGAGGTCGTTATAAATGGGCTGATAGTAGTTACCCATTTACCGTTGTAGTTTTGTTCTTTTGTAGGAGCTGGATTTAGTATACAGTTATTGCTATTGTTATAGTGCATCGGAAGACTATTGTGAAGATTACTTTTTGGTTACCAAGTAACTGTAACGTTTATAAATTTATGAGGAAGACAAATTTTTAAATTCATTTAATTTTTATATTTCTATAACAAATGATTTATATTGGAATTAGTTTTAAAATATAAAATATAAAAGTAACTGTAGGTTATTAGGGGTAGGAAGAGATAGGCTTGTTTTCTCATAGATATCAGTCGGCTGGATGTACCGACCCATATGAAAATAGAAATAATTGGCTATAATATATGGCAGTTATATTGCATATTTATATTAGTATCATATCAGCTATATAATATTTCCATAAATGACCAATATAGTGGTAACTTATCTGCAAATGCACGAACTAACCGTGGTTTACACCATGTATAGACAGTACTGCTTTTGCTATAACATCTACCGTCAAATAAAGAAACCGTCACTTACTAATTTTAAGCAGTAAGAAGTATTAGTTTTTCACTCACAAACGCATTTGCCTTTGATTCGTATAGAATACTTCATAGTTAGTCTAAAAAAGCTCACTTCACGCCCTTGGTACATGATGTACTATTATGTTACTTGATTGAGCAATAGTAACACTAATGTAAATTACTTCATCTTGACTTTTCATTCAGAACACTCCATACATATTATCTTAAGAAAAATCTTTATTAATTTAAATTAAGTTATATACTTCTGAATTATATAGATGATTCAAGAAAATTAGAAAATGAATAGATGAAAAAATAGGTAAGTAGATGTAACATATTTATCGCCAGTTTAAAACCTTACTTAAAATCCTAGCGGAAAACTTGAATCTTAATTAGAATTATGTATAATATAATATGGATAGTTGTATAATAACTTCCCCGGAAATGATTAAAAAACGATGTAAATATTCCTAAATAATTATATTTGCTATTTAAAAATTATATTTTTGACTCAAATTAGTCGCCGTAACGTTTCTCTGCTCGTTATACGAAATATTTAATGGATTATTTTAATTTGACAATGATTTTTCAACTTTTAAAGATGAAAAATTTGTCAGGTAAATTAAGAAATATAAAAAATTATAGTTTTAAAAATATTATAAAAGTTAGAAGTTATTATGAAGTAAACGTACTCCAGAGAACGAAGAACTTAAATGAAGAACCAAAGGGACGTGCGGTTATGAGGGAAAAAAATGCGCAAGTGCTCGAAGGTTCATTCGATAATAAGGGTTGGTCGCGCTGTTCATAAGTGACCGGAATGGCGCAATAATTCGTGGCTTTCGCGACGTTAAGAGGCATCCTCTACTCTCTCTCTCTCTCTCTCTCTCTTCCTTCACTTCCTCTGACTACACTACCTCGCAATTGGCCTTCTCTCACATACTTCCGAAAGCTTCGCGTACGCCTCGCTACTTTCTAACGCTGTGTACACGCACATGCTTCCTGTCCCTAAATATAGATCCCGGCAAACCTGACCTCCAATTATAGCTCCTTTGATGCCATCACCACTAACGTCCCTTCCCTCCTCCCCTTCCCTCTCTCTACAAGCCTTCCCTTGATCGCGAATGTTCCCTCCCCCGGAGTGATGGTGCGGGATCGAAGTGTCCGATAATTTTATCGACGCCTGTGGCACCGTTAAATGCACTTTGGAGCAGCAGCGTGTGCTCGCCTGTCGGGCATCGAGAGGATGACTCTGACGAGCTCGATATATATAGTAGTCGGTGCGAATTTTTTTGTCAAGTTTTGAGGTGATCTGTATCGCCGCAGGCTGAAATGTAAGATGTATGCAATAACGATAGAAGAGGATGATGATTTTAGATGAATAGGATGCACGAAGAGGTAGAATTCAGGGTGATTAGAGCACCTCGTATGAGTTCTACGTTAAACGGTATATAGTTACGTAGTTTGTTGTAAACGGTTTTTGTGAAGTTAATGTATGATTTGAATTTCTACTGCGGGATTTCTGTAATAATGATTTTAAATTGAGTCAAATTATTATAAAACATAATTATTTGTTGCAACATTATTCGATTTCTGAAATATATATGTTATTGTAGTTTGTAGAAGTTTAAATGTTGATAGTTTCCATATTTATGTTTAAATAATTATACAAAATAAGCGCTAAAAATATTGTAAAATATTTATTTTAAAGCTGATTCATTTAAAATTGTGGAAGGATAAATATTAAAAACCAAGCTGATGAATTTAATGTTATTTGATAAGTTTAAAATTAAAATGAAGCTAAAGTATGAAAAAAAGTATTTAACCAGTAATCTACAGACAGATACAGATACAGAAAGTGTGTCAAAAGTGTAGTTAAAAAAAGCATCCTGAATTTGTTATACACAAAATTGTGTCCAAACGAAATTAGTAGCACACTTTTTTATGTACAGCAGATTTATTAGTACACATTTTGTGTTTTTATTGTATACGCTATTCGTGTAATCATTTGCTTAAACTACACAAAACAAACGAAAAGTCAGCTATTGTAAGCGAATGCATTAATTTTATTTAATTACAACGTAACTTTTTTCTTGGTTTCTTCGTAATAGAGGAATGTGATTCCAACTATTTTTCCACATTAAAGTTAGCCGTATACGCACATTGCCTTCTCCTCAACACGGCAGTACATTCTAGCTTTTACTTCCGATCTCTCTCACCCAACTCACCTTTTTTTATTCTCTCAATCTGCACCGAGAGCAAATCCCATTTCCGATTTTTCAGCGTCTTCTTGCTAACTGACTTCCATATATCTATATTTGTTAGTTGCAAGCTCAGGGTTGCACTCCACTTTCGTCCAGTCGATACTCAATTAAAGGATACCTTCCAATTTGTTTTCATTTTTTCTACTTTTACACGATTTCTTTTTTTCCTTCAAGTTTTTTCTCGTATTTTACTTTCTCCTTTGAATTTTACTACTCGACTGAGCAATGTATTGTATAGGAGTTATTGCGGATACATACATCATACCTCGCAATTAAATTATATAAATTATATAAATAGAAGTTTGAAAGAGAATAAAAAAGACAAATTATCTTAGGAGATATTTTTGTTATCTTTGGGTTTCAGCATCTTCTGATGATTTCTTATACATTGAACAACAACTTACAAAGAGACCATGTAAAATATTTTTAATATAAATAATCGATTTTTATTTGATGAAAAGTTTTATAATTAATTTTTACTAAAAGAATAGGAGACCCTTGATTAAACAAAATGATATTTTGAAATTCATTCAATTTTTTTCGAAACAAAATGTTATTTATTTGAATGTTTAGGAAACTGTTTTTCATAACGATGTCGATTATAGAAGTAGACGTGGTTGGTCATCTGGTGTCGTGGTTAAACCACGCTAATTGCGATTACAAGCATTAAAAAACCACAATATCCCTGATAAATTACATATCCTCACCCTCCCAAGGAATCTTCTGGGCTCGCGCACGGGTATGATAAAAATCTTAACCAGCTCCCGGAATCTTGTTACCGAACGAGAGAGAGAGAGAGAGCTGGCAAGAGGACGATACGGAGGATCCGGGAAAAAACTGCCAATTACGCGGTAAATTCTATTCACCTCTTGTGCGCAGGGGTCCGCGTGTGTCGCGTCCGCGCGATCGTTATCTCAAGTCACACTCCGGGGACACGCACTATCGAGCCCATCTACGCGCCTCGTAAAAGTCACACGCGCGAGCGCGAAGAAAAGGTTGGCTCAGCTTGGCGCGACGACATTTTAAAGGTCCTTGCGTCCCTCTCCGATGTTTCGCGCACGCGCAAGAACAATGCGCTGAAATAATCGTCGGACGAGATCGCCGTAGAGGATGTATTCGAGGGTGTGCGTTGTGCAGCAATGAATAAATCGAACCTCGTGTATATATATAGTTGGGCGTACGTCGTTAGACGACACTTATATACGCCACGCGTAGGCGTGAGTCTTGTTGAGTGCGAGGTAGCATTTTTCAGGTGCAGCTGTAAGTGGGGAAGAGTAGAGTGTAGAAAGATAATAAATCTGTTTTAGTAAAACAATACTTTGGAATTTCATTTATTTGAACGGTATTGTTCAAGTAGTTGATTGAAACTAATTAAAGGACGTATTTTAGAAGTATTACGTATCGACCTAGTGTTGGTTTTCAAATAGGCGAGTTTCGGTAATGAAATGTTTTGAATCGATCAAAATAGTTATAAAATCGATACCCATTACATCTTTCTTGTACCTGTAATGGTGATAAATGGATCGTATTATTTAAATTAGTATTGAAAGTAAGAGAAACGAAGAAAAGAAAATAAAAGAATATAAAACAACAAATAAAGCACATATTTTGTGCTTAATGTTTCATGAACGTATTCAACTATTTATCAATAATTTGACATCCTATTATGATATCAATGAATGCTTTAGTACTAAATATGCAACGTTTTCAACACCCCATTATCAAAATACTTTTGCATCATGCATTAATTCTATACTTAATTATAATAAACGAAATTGCATTCCTCTCCATGATCTGTAGCAGTCCCACATGTTCCAGCGTATTTGTACAGGGATTTTCATGTGCAATTTATTTATTGAACCAATACTTCGAGGAGTATATTAGTGTTATAATAATAACAATATTGTTTAGTGAAGCTTTCAGCATAATTACGAAATACATTAAGAATGTTTAAAAATTGTAGCTCTTCATTTGAAAATTAAATTATTTCAGCTAGTCATATTACTGAAAATTTTTAATAAAAATAATTTAAACAATTTTTAATAATCATGTGCGAATATAACATTGAAACTTTTTATCATTCTTACAACGTTTTCTAGAGTATTTACGACCTATAAAATCAACCTATCAGAGCCTCATCTGATCCATTATAAATTTCTCGTAGAATACGCGCCTTGCGTATGTATATATCATTGCAGTCGGCATGCTAAATAGTGATTTAATAGTAGCCTGCTGCGGGAATAACAGACAGACCATAAAGAGAGAAGGGAAGCATTGAAAAAAGTACGCGATGAGGAAAGAGGAGAAGGGTTGCTTCTATCAAGTTGCCCGTCGACACGCACGCACGCACGTGCCGCGCAAGCGTTTAAGATCAATATGATGCGTACACGCATAGGGCTTCATCTTCGTGGTCTTATCCATTCTCGGTCGTGGTAGCGATTTCTGATGTCAGAAATTTACAATAGATTTTTAAAGTATTTAACGTTGGATTAAAAATAAAAAGTGCCGATTTAATTATTAGACGAGCTCTTCGAGAGAAGATTCTAATACTTAATAATTTTAGTTGCTATATATGTCATATTTTACGAGCCTTTGTTTAATTTGTTTTTAATAGAAATGATCAAATTTTAATTCGTAATATGATAGGTATGTGTTAGCTGAATTAAGTTTGTAGTAAAATCTAAAAATAGTAGTTTTTTGTTAAATGTATGAACATGGATTAATTTGTGTAACGTTCCATTTACAAAATTGCTTGTTTCTTCATAGCTTAAAAAAAGTAAAGATATAGGCATATCACTAAATATTTAATATCGGAAATGATTGATTCACGTACACGTTCCTAAAAATAACTTTACTTACTTTAATTATACGAAGTGGTCACCAAAATACCTGCAATCTGCATATATTTTTTATCAAGGAACATGAACATCAACTATTAACGTATACAGAACAAAAAAGAAAATGCCATCTATATATACTCATAATGACTCGGGAACTCGTGCGACACTGTCGCTATCGTAATAATACCGTCGCGTTTATCACACCGCTGGGAGAATGTTATTTTTCTATCCCGTTCCCTCAACGTGACGATTTTCCTGGGGATTAATAATACAAGCTATACAAATAACTTGCGTGTAAGCTTACGAGTAGAACAAAAAGAGTATAATAGAAGAAGGCTGTATAAAAGAAAGAACGAATGAATAAAAGAAAGAAGCTATATTCTTACAACTCAAATGAAAGATTTACTAAGTAACTCATAATTATAATAATGGTGTTCTTCATAGAGAATGAATAAGTTCTATGTAATATAGGCACGATTAAGGCAATCGTAACTACCATATTTGAAGATAAAATCATAACGCTAATCAATGGAAGCTATTAACCTCTATATTATATATATGTATGGATATATTGGGTATATATTCTGATTAATTATAATCGTAATTATTACACATTTAATTACTCTAAAACCTTAGTATAATTATACAGCAGTAAAACCGAGAAAGATAAAGCGAGTCATTAGAGCAGAAACGCTCGCAATATCGGGAAAGAGATAGAAGGGTATACAGGCTCGTACGGCCTGCGTGCCAACGGCGTATGCAGACGATTGTCAGCTCGCATGCCGACACGCATTACATTATCGACGATGCCGGCCTCGTAAAACCAGCCGCCCTCCGGTTACACCACCCTCGTCATATCCCGGCCTCACCCATCCTCGCCTAATAACGCACGCGCGCGCGCTTATTATTTTATCAATAACCGGAAATAACACGGCCGCTCGGTCGTGACGCGACACTAGAATCGATGCGAATCGAGGTTCACTTCTCTTTTCGGCAAGAGGGTGCCAAGCGTGTGTGGCAGAAGAAGTAGAAAGGGTCGCTTCTCCTTTTTCCTCATTTCTCCACTTCTAGATGCTACCGCTAATCTTATATATATTTCCGCCTTCGGAGAAGCTCGAGGGAACCAGGGTGAGCCGCTATCTTGGGATTTATACTGTCCGCGCGCGCTAAGAAATTGAAACGGAGCTGTGTGACTCGAATAAGAGATTTTTTTCGAGAGAACTTTTTCGGAGGTAGAGTCGCGTAGGTTGGACTTACCTTTTCGCAAATGCGAATCCTCGTGGAAATTTAATGAGCATAGTTTCTGGTGAAAAGTAGATATTAGTATAAATAAGTACTTCGCCCTGCTATTATAATTAGAAAAAAATCATATAAAAGTTTGTTTTTATAACAGAAAATATTATAATTAAGTAGAAATGAGGATATGGAAAACTTGAATTCAAATGCGTTTGAATTCCTTAATATATATTTGCTTTAAATTTAATGGAAAATGGTTTCAAAAAGTAATAAATAAAGTTTTGTTAACAACATGTAAATTTATAATATTTATTTTATTGTCAAATGTCATTCACATTTTTCTTTATACTCTTTGCAAGTGGACATCAACTGTCAAGATATACAATGCAGTACGAACAAGTTGCCGTGTTTCAGGGGTCGTTCCTCGTATTCTTTTAAAAGGTCTTGATTACAAAGGAAAGTTGGACATGGGTCCAAGACATTTGTTTGTAAAACGGATTTGAAATACGAAGATCAACATGTCACAAGAATCCTAAGCTTATTTTCTTTTAACATTCTTCAGTAGATTCTTAAGATTTTTGGATTAAGAAATACACGTGTAAAAGAAAAACTGTCACGAAATTTTTTCACCGCTATTGTTAACATTTCAGAATTAAAGTTTATTTTAAATACAATAGAAACAAAAGTTTCCCTTTTAGTGAAAATATTCCTAAAGTCAATAAGTCAACTTTCTTCTAATGGTAATAAAGATATTGAAAAAAATAAAAAATTTTCAACAAATTCCTTGTAAAATTTGTTCACAAAATACAATTTTTCTTAAAATTCTAACGATTTCAGATGCACCGTATAATTAAATTATACTCAAACTTTACACATTATCATTTAAAATCGATTAATCATTATTTTCAATTATACTAAGTCATGAATTCCATTTCCAAGTTAATTGTTTCCGAAATCAATTAGACGGCAAGAGCGACTTCAGATCAACTGATGTTTCCCTTTCACATATGAAGTCATCATACACGAAAATGCTATTCATTTTAAGAGAAATATGCATTGTAATACTTAACACTTTCGGAGAGAATGATTTCTCTGAAGAAAAGAGAGCTGTCTGTCAAGGAAGGAATTCGAATGGTCATTGAGTGGGAAAACATCTGTCAGATATTTTAAAGGATACCGTGAATCCCTCTTTAATTCGTGCCCATATAAGGTAGGCGTTTCACATATTAAATCAGAAAACATGTGGCAATATAAAAAATTTTAAAAGTTTTCATTGTTAAAATAAAAGCATAAACAGTATAAACAGCGTAAAAAATTTATACTTTTATGTGTGTGTGTGTGTATCTATATTATTTATTCCATTGAATTCTATTTTGCAAAACAATTAATCAGGAAATTTAATAATCAGCGATATTTGTTAAATTAAATAATTCATTAAATATTTGTCTTTCAATCAAATTATTTACCGAAATTGAAATGATGACTGCGTCTATCAATCATTAAAATATTAATAAAACAAAATGCAAGCTCGCCACATAGCTCCTCTGACACATTTGCTTTTTAAATAACATGACATCGTGGAATATTGCGTGCGTAGCACACATTAGTCGAACGAGCTTTATGCAAACGGTATTAATAACTGAGAAAAAAAATGCAGCGTAATTGCCGCCACTCACACCTGAGCAATTTTCCCCAAAAATGGGTGGGCGTATACCTGTTCGTCGATGCACAACAATTTTTCGTCGGGTCATCGCTCGGTAAAAGAAGCGAATAGTGGAAAAAGTGCCCGTCACAGGCTTGAAAAAAGAGGCGAGCCACCCTCGCACGCTCCATTTCTCCCGGTCGCTCTCGAGGGTGTGCACGAGTTCACGCAATGGCGACGACGTACATCGTCCAAGAGAGTGAGAGAGAAAGAGGAGGGACAGACTCGTATACAGAGTCTTGAGATAAGTGAGTAGCAGGTAGCAGGTGTCGCGTCATCACGATACTGCCATGAGATACGCATCGCTCTAGAGACGTTAGTCTATCCCGTCGAGCGCAGGTAGATGAAGGGAAGAAGAAAAGAAAAAGGGAACTTTACCGCGATTAGACATCGACGATCATCGGTCCCTTTTACCTATCCACTTTTCTGACTGACTCGTATATACGCTAGTCTTTCGAAGATCCTGTGAACGCGGCCTTTCGGGTCCTGTGATCGGATTTGGTAGGTACATTTCGATATAAAAGACTTACATCGTCTTTTACGTTCGAGGATTGACTGTTCAAGGTATTTTGTATTTTTAAGGAAGCGATATACTCAGTGTAGAAGTTTCATCTTTGTTAGTGGAATGCGCTCTCGAGTTTGAAAAGGTGATCCAGCGCTTAATGTTCCAATATTTTTGTTCTTTTTCATCGAGGAACGATCGTTATTTTGATGAATGACTTTGAAAAAATTTTCGTTAGGAGATTAATATGTACTTGGCTGAAAAACTCTTTGATAAATATGAATCGAAGCATTCATTAATGTTTTTATAGACTCGTATCATGCAAGCATTGGAAATAATTGTGCTTTATTACACGTTCAGAGGGTTAGGGTATATTAAGTAAACAAAAGAGTATAAATGATGAAAATTATTGTAGTCATGATGATATTAACAATTTTTGTTTCTTTTGTTATTGCATCTTACGTAATAAAAATAACAAATTCTAAGTTTACAGTTCATCAATATTCCTTTTTCTTCATCCGTTTATTATTTTAAGATTAAAGTACTACGTTACATTATTAATTACTGTCGGGAAAGATCAAAGTTATCAATGGATTTTTCATTCAATACTTTCTAATTTGAGGATAGCCTATCTCAAGTATAATTCATCAAAATATTTTCTCAACCTCCATCAGACCAACTTCATAAAATTCTCAACAGCGAGCGGTGGAATTTTTATTCGTAATTTACTCGACAGCCTTACGCTCAGAAGGTACGCGCGCATGTCTACACGCACACATATACACACACATAGCAAACTCACATCTAACAAAAATTACGGCCGTAGTAGTTTTTTATTTCTCGAGATTGGTAGCAGGCGCGTACATAATGTATCGACCACTTCAATTTCACGTATACTCGCGTCGGGAGGCGTGGGTGTATAAGTGTTGCGCTCACGCAGGGCTCAAAATCCATAAAGAAAAGAGCAGGTCGAGCTGGCGGGCCGAAATTAACTATTAAAGCCCTCGGTCGCGCTCACGCGCCGAATGCTGCTCAAAATGTTTCTCTCTCTCTGTGTGTATGTGTGTGGGTAACGAGGCAGCGCCCCGAGAGCCACACGTCTGTGTTTATATACGTGTGTAGCGCACCCGCATTCGATGGGAGTTCATTAATTTTGCCGAGAGAAAGAGAGGAGCTTCTAATTGGTCGTCTAATATTTTATTTATGAGCTGACGAACTAAGCCTAGAAAAGAATAATGGAAGAAACGTTGTTCCAGGGTATGCCTAAGTCAAGGGAACAATGACTTCGTAAAGTTTATTAACGATCAGTTAAGTGCAGGCGGTTGAGTGAATTGTTCAATATTCAAGGTAATTTCATTAAATGTTCAAGGGCCTATTAGAGATATATTTATTATTGAAAAGAACATTACACGTGACTATATGAATTTTCTCATTGTGCTTGAAATACATATATTATAATATTAGACTCTACCGTGACTAAACGTGACTTTTACTTGAGATAATTTTCATAGAGAATATTTTTATTCCATTCATGTATATCTTCTGTTGCGATGAATCATTAAAAACCAAGTATTTTAGTTTTTTTATATGAAAATATTTAAATAAACAATATTATACATATTCCTATACGAAATAAAAAAAAGTGGACGAAAAAGATTACATTTAAGAAAAATACTTACTTCACTGTACTTCTCGGGAGAGAATAAAGCTTTTATGATTGATATACTCTCCTCAATGCCAATCCTCACGAGATGCAATTTACTTGAAAAACCGCGCGCCTTAGTAATTCAAAGTCTTCAGAAAGGGGAAAGACAAGCAAAAAATTTTCGGAAGGTAGGCAGCGTGGCGTATATACTCGACGTATTGTAGCACATGTCTCGGTTCGTTAGATGCTCGACTCGTGATTCACAATTGACATTTATTTCCTATGACTTTACTCGCAGTGAGTGCTGCTCCTATAACTCTTGAGTTTCCTTGATCTTTCTTAGCGTATTTTATTTATAAATTGACAAGTCTTGAGCTATTCTAGAGGGTAGGGAAAGTTATTATATATGTATTGAAGCGTGTATATTGTTATTTAACAAAGTAGTGGAAGGAAACCCACGTAAAAATCATTTACATTGCTCATATGGGGCCAATATAGCGCATATGTACAGGTGCAATATAGTAGAAATATATTGCACAAACTTTTGGCAATATATT
>JAYJLV010000001.1:15717134-15739624 GCA_036873485.1 Torymus texanus | reverse complement strand
AAAGAGAAAATTAATTAAAGGAATCATTAAATAAAGTTTGAGGAAGCTAAGTGCCAATGAATTGGCAGCGGTTTTTTATTTGAATCCATGATTTTGATATTCCATATTAGATTTGTAAAATATCTTAATCTATCAAAATATATATAGAAAAAGTTGAGGCAAAATTACCAGAGTTCAATCCCTCTTTCTGTATTTACATTGATCCCACACACCACACATTCAACATTTAAGATATTTACAAACGAAATCTTCCCCTTTCTCTCTCAGTATAAAACTCTGTATTATACAATAAAGTAGGAGAAGAAAAAAGAAGAAACGCAAAACTTCGTCGTCGTCGAAACATACAAAAGCAGCATTTTGTGTATGATTTGACAACGAATGGCTGCAGAATTACACGAAACAAGTATACTACGCGCGTGAAGGGAAAACTCGCGAGGGGCACAAAAGAGTCTCTGGGAGCGATTAGTCCGCGCCATTGCTCTCCATGGCGAAAGGCATATACGCGGGCGTACGTTCAACTTGGACTGCTTCCAAGCATCAAACAGCCACGACTACAGCCATCTTTTACAAGCCCAGCGTAAGGATCGCAATCCTTCGTCACATAAGTCGGATGAAAGTATTTCGCACGAAACTCTGGTGCTCTTACCCAACAACGCGAGCATTCCTCTTCCTCCTTTTTCTTCTCTCATTTTTTCGCGAAATTGTACTCTCTCGCTCGCAGTCCCGCAGGACCGAATGAGACGCCGCTCAGGGATTAGAGCACAGGAACGCGTACGTGCGAGGGAAGAAGAGAGTGAGATAAAGAGAGAGAGAGAGAGAGAGAGAGAGAGAGAGGGTAAAATTTCATAAAGGGATGGTGGAGCAACGCAGAATAAAGAGACGTTAAAAAGTAAATTAGCGAGGCACTTCGTAATGGGGAGGGAAGGAATAGCGTACCGCGGGAGCTCTATATATGTGTCGTGGCAAGTTATTGTAATTATTTTCGGACGTTACGCGGCTGCAGCTCGCGAGAGCTTTTTGTCTCCTTTTCTTTTTTGAGTATTACGAATTCTTTTTAGCGAAGGGAACACAGAGAGGAGCGTCCGTCCTAGCGCTAGTCGACGGAAAATTAAGAGATTAAATTTTCTTTTGCTTGCATTATGCGCGCTTTATAGCGCGAGTCGTTTAGTCATGCTTTTTGAGGTGAATGCATTTTAGCTTCAAGCAATTATTAATTTTTTAGAAAAAGAAATGTTTGAGTTATTAGACTTTGTAAGTTGTTAAATAAAAAGATGTGATTAAATTTCCTAGAAATTTATATGTTTCAAGTATTGAAATATTTGGAAAACTTTTTTCCAAATGATATTTTTCCACTATTAATTTTTCCCGTTAATAATCAAGAAGTCAAATATCGATACAATTGCACAAACGGCCGTACTAAAGAATGTTATTTTTAAACTTGGTTCGAATAAAATGAACAAAATAAAAAAGGTAATGTTGATAATGCAATAATGGCCTGTATCCCTATTTGTCAACTTAAAAAGTGTAGGATTTTATAATAAGATGCTCTGAAGACTGCGATTTTGTAAATAACGTTTGAAAATTAATTTATAAAATTTAATAAATTTTATAACTTCTAAAAAATATAAAAAGATGTAATGATATATATGATTCATCCAAAGTGAACTTTCTAATAACCAATTAAATCAATAAAATAAATTTAGTAATAAAAGTAAGTTTTTTTAAAGGTAACAATAAATAAGACATGTTTTAAGAAACAAATGCATCCATATCTATAAAATTTAGAATTAAAAAATAAACTTATTTGAAAATAACGTTAAAGTGGAATCACGACTTAAGAACATACTGTTAAATCATCCTAAAACACAAATCCTAATCCTGTACCATAAAAACATGTCAAAACTAAAGATACATGCCATTTAAGCGGTTCTGTTTTTTACCTTTTTGTAAATAAACAACCCTCATTCGTCTTTCTTTTCCGCACCGCCAACCGTGCGGTCCATCCGATAAGACACGTTGAAATGGCAAAACGACGTAGACGTAAGTGTCCCCGAGCGACTTCTCGATCTATTATTTCTCCAAGCTCGCGAAAAAAGCAGTGGAACGCATCCATGTTCTGATTGACTCGCTTGACATTGCCGCGAGGACCGAGGAATTTCTCGGCACCTCAAGAAGGCGAGGGTAGCTGCACTTAGCTTTGTTCCGATTGCCGGTCGAGGGTGAAAGCGAGAGGCGACAGTTGAAAAGGAGGAATTAGGAGCGCGGCTGTACGGGTGAGAACAAGGAGGGCCAAGTTCAAGGCGGGATATTTCGGTTTCTAGGCAGCCGTAAGTGCAGACTTCGCGTTGATTGATCATTTAGAATGGAGTTTTATCAGTGAAAATTACTATTATTCATATTTACATAATAAAATTTATTATTACTTGCGTTCATACAATGACGTTTATTTAAGTTATCTCGAATTTTATCTTAGAATAGTTCAATGATAATTATTAACTAATATTCCTTACGTGTCAGTGCATATGAGTACACTGCATCTTGAAATTTGAACAAATTAAGAAAAACGTAAAATGATTGAAATAAGATAAGTTTAATAAAAGTATCAAAGTTGATTATTCAGAGATTTTAAGATTTTATATTTATTGTACTTCGTATTCTACGATTTAAGGGAGGTCACAGAATGTAAGAGAAAGTAAGAGAAAGGAAATATTCACAGCCGAGGGTGAGATATACAAAGTTGGGTCCCTCGACTTCGCCCTCATCTTGGTGCGTTGCGGAAGGGTAATTTCTAAAACTTTAAATTTGCTAATAAAATCAGCGGTTGTTAATGAAAATTTAATTAAATCCAATTTGATTACGACTTAGTCAAAACTAACTGGCTGTAAAACCAATTACGTACCAGAGGTATTTAAAGCAAAATGTAGAACTTTTTAGGGAAAAAATTTATATCAATTTAATAGACAATATATTCTTAAACATTTTATATTTAGTTAATTCCTTAACTGGTGCGACTTTAACAACTTTTCGTGCCAAAACTGATAGCCGTAAATAATAAGTCTAGTTAATTTACAATATAAAAATTTGTACATATATGATTCATTGCCACTTAAGGGATTAAATATATTAGTAATGAATAAAGAATAAACGTAATGAAAAATACATAAATTATATATTTTTTGCAAATATAAGATTCTTTTTATGTACAGTAAATTGTTTTTTGAACTTATGTCGATATCATAAAGTAAGATTTCCAAATTACCTCTGTGTAAAATGCTTTTAACAAGTTTTAGTTTGAGTTACTACCGATATTTTCAGGAGAAATTTCTATCACTAATTTTATGCTGAAAAAACGATTAATAATTTAATGGTCACGCCTGTACTATTTAATCAAGCATCTTAAAACTGATAAAAATCTCAATCACGAATTTCACTGCATCATATTTGATGCTCGAGGCCAGTCGTTAGCTACTCTGAATATATTTAAAAAACATCAATCTCAATCCGTTTTCGCGACCTCGAAACACCGCGAGCCACTTGTTTCTACCTCGCGTGCCTGGCAATTTATATTTTCCTTTTTCTGAAACGTACATTCACCCACACACATATATATATACACACACGCACTCACGCAAAGACCCTTCCTATATATACTCGTTACTGCGTAGGCTCGCGCTTTCTCACTGGAAAGTAACATTCCTGGGCGTACACATAAGAAATTAACATCGGGCTGACTCCCGATGTACCACTCGATTACACCCTGGATTTGACAGTGATTTATGTCCCCGGAGTTATATCGCGAGTCCCTTTTATAAGCGGCCGCCCCCGCGCCCACCATATAATCGATCCGCGCACGAGCGCTTTTCTGAGCGTTTCACATCACGTGTATACCTTCAGATTTAGGAGCGATTTTTGCACTCGGTTTGGCCCGGATGGTAGAGTAGGGCGCGTAGAGGCATGAGGGGAAAGAACGAGCGCGAGAACGAGGATGCATGACGGAAATTGAGCGAGCTGCGCGCTCGACGGCAGCCGGTCCGGTCCTACACGACGATAGCGCCTGCTTATTCATCCCATGAAAAATCGTGAAGACGCGAAAAAGAAGCGCTCGCTTTCTCGCCGACACGTTTTTTTCATTTTTCAAATAGGTTGCGATGCCGTGGTAGCTACCACCACCACCACTGATGCCATGAGGGTTGAAAAAATTATTCATCCCAAGAAGGCTAAAGAAATGTACTGGAAGGCTTCTAGCCTTTTTCGATGCGCATCGTTCGTTTTCTCTCTCCCTCACTCTCTTATACTCGTCTGCGCATGGCTCTCACCTTCCACCGTCATTTTTTTCGTTGCCTTTATTTGTGCTTTTGCTTTTGAAGGTTACATTAGAGAATTAGTAATCCTTTCAGAAGGCATGAATGCGCTCGAGAGAGTAAGGGATTTTTGTGGTTAGTCACATTTTATTCATTTATTAAGGTTTCCGGTGCTTGAACGTTGAAAGGGTTGCTTGTTTTCATTCGCAGGTCTAACAGAATCTCTCGGAAGAAAGAAAATGGCCAAAATGGTATAAAAGATTGAAAATGTTCATGTAGTGCATTAAAATAATTATTTTATTTATTTCCCTATGCAACATATTCGTTCAGAAACTTTTTTATATGCTTTTTGATAAAGAACTTTTTAATATAGGACTTTGGATTCTAGCATAAATTTTATTCTTCTTTTTGAATCAATAAATGATCCGTTCGGTAGCTCCTACTTTAACCGTTTACTGTAAAACTTTTTCCGATCCCACCTTAATGGAAAACGTTGTAAAACTTGCCAAAGTTGCACAATTAAAACACTATTTTTCAATTCAATTAGTCTTAATGGACTGAAAGTTTATTCGTTAAAGAATCGTAGTCATCGATTGAATGCGCATTCTTTTGAATTTCAAGATTCACAATTTAAGTGTATGAATAATTTTGCCTTTTACATTAACGAATTTTAGTATGCTCTCGAGTATTCACGTAATTGACGAAGCACTTGAATAAGGTCAGTGGAACTTTTGAATTTATCGAAATAAGCCCGGTGCACATTTGTATAGTCACAATACAATCTACTAATGGCATCGCAAACTTCCGGGAAAGTAAATTTGAATGAATAGCTTTTTCCATTTCAATGTGTGAACACGCGGTTTCGCGGACTCCACGTAAAGCCGTGCCCAGCAAAACATTAAAATTCAAGCAACGGTTTGCATGATTTAGCGCCGGGAAGAAAATTTACGAGTATTTTATGAACTGAATTGTACTAATCATTTGAATATTAAGAATAAAAAAAAAGAAACTTCTATGGTAATGGACTTTTAATTGGTTGATTTCAGTTTATTCAGTTATTAGTGCCATAAATATACAATCATAAAAAGATTTGTGAAATGCGTTAGAGAATTCGTTTGATCAGAGATCAAATTGAAAACTTATATAATAAGTTGCTCAGTTATATTTATTTAAAAATTTAAACGATACATTAGTCATAGTAATAATACAAATTCAGTCAAACTAATGATACTTTTAACAACACTGTACAACATAGTTCCAATCCCCTACTTAACCACGACCAAAGTTTTTGAGACAAGAGAATCCCCATTATTCCTGCTTTCAATCTCCATTAAAGATTTTCTAACTCCTCGCATGATCATCGTCGATCGTTTGAGCTATTTATCAATCCGTCCACTTTCGACCGCGACAAATAATATATATTAAAGGTGCGAGTGAGCGGACGGCGGAGTGGCATTAGCAAGATGAAAATTTAATTTCCTCGCCGGGCCGAGCAAAGTCTAACGATCTACGGTAGTCCCGGAGACGTCGGCGTGCGGTGCCTCGTTCTCCCTCTTTCTCTCCTCCTTAAACTTTCCCCGCGCGCTTTATCTTCGGCTCTTCGTTCGCTCGCCGCAATCTACCTCGCTCCTCCCCTGCGCGCTTCCTTTCCCCGACGATGGAGAGGCAATCGCACGCGGACTCTCCCTTCTTTTCAGACACTTGCAAGCGAGGGGTAGCTGCCCGCCTAAGTGTACACGTCGATGAGGAATATCGTCGGGCTTTTAAGAAGCTTGTGGTGAGCGCAAGCGGTGAGAGAAGTTTTATCGAATGTAAAATACCACGCGCTTGTGTCCAAATTTTTAAATTGATGATTTATACATGGGAGAACGCGTTATAAAAATTAGGAAGCTTTTATTTCGGAATAATTTTTAATATAAGTGTACGGTAATTTTTAGCAACGTGTCAAAGGATTATTTAATAGTATAAACTGTCCTTATTCTTGCACAACTTTTTTAATAGATTAAAATGTTTATAAGAGAAAGCAACAAACTTAAACAATGAAGATCGAGTAATGAAGTTGTTATTTCCAGTAACATTTGGATTTCGTTGAAACACTCGTTTTCATCCTGTTTTAAGTATTATTCTTTTAAAAAACGTGAACGGATCAACCCTTGTGAGATATGTGTAGAACGCGTGCCTGGCATGAATATGACATTGAAAGCTATAGACTTTCTTTTTGCCACATATGAAATCTGCCCTTTTACAAATTTTATTCTCTCAGTTTTTCATTTTCTAGAATACATTTCTCTTCGCCCTCTTCATGTTAAACAGGCTCGCGTATAGTGAAAGATCGTGATATGGCAGTTCATAAGTTACAGGGGTAAAAGGTGTCTGAGTTAACATAGAGTATGCATGATAAATACATAATCCTATAAGAGAATATTCTCAAAAATGACTATAGGTTGTTCAATACGTATATAATTAAATATTTTTAGTGTTGTTGTATAGCAATAAATTAGTGATTGTTATCTAAAAATAAATCTTTTTCAATAAATAATATCTAAGTTACTTTATTTATGTAGTAATAAAACGTATTTTTCCAGATAAAATACCTGGAAAAAGAATCGATCCAAATCAATATTTACAACATGAAAAGACGATACGAAATTCCAATAAAATCTTAAGCGTCGTATTTACTTTACCGTCTCTCTCTCTCTCTTTCTCTCTCAGCGCAGTATTTACAAGCATGCAAAAAAACACTTCGAGCATTTTTCAGCCGCTGAAAACATTTGCCCCTCGTTTTTCCGCCACCATTTCATGCATGCAACTTCACTGCGTAAATATTTAACAAATACGCGTGGAGGGGCGCAATGAACGAACGTGCGCACTCGCGCATCTGTTTGATCCTCGGTATATAAATATCCGCGCGCATATTTACTCAATAATCCCTTCGGCAACCACCGCCGCAAATGACTACTTTTATTTGCTCGTATGTGCATAATGCACAAATTAGCGCGTGCCTTATTACGCGGAATTCGCGGCCAGAGAGAGATACAGAGAAAGCATCCCGTCGGCTCTCTTTGCCCGAGTTTACAAATAAATCTTCATCCCTCCCCCTCTCTCATTCCCTCTCACGATCTATCTCTCTTTAGCTTCCATACCGTCTGTGCAGTACGTGTGTCACGCTCGCTTCTGGCAAATGCAGAGGAGGCTTGTCTGTATGCGCAGAGGGTTGGTGATGAGCGATGCCATCTCGTTCGCGCGCCCGCTAGACTCGCAACCACGTTATTACTATACCGCGGCGAAATGTAATTTCCGGCCAGTCGTGGTTCGTTGTTGCCGCTCCCCTCCCCTCCCTTCTCTCTCTCTCTCTCTCACCCCGCACTTTGTCTCTCCTTGTCACTTTTCGTCTTTCCCTCTGCTCTTCATTCAGTTGCTGTCTGTCTCTGTTGGCTTTACTCCTTCCTGGAGCGGGTCTTTCCAAATTTCAAAAATTAAAACTGTTTTAAGCTTGCTTACTCGTAGCTATTTAATAAGAAATAAATAAAAAAGGAAAATAAATTTGATATGAAACGCAGTAAAATAATAAAAAAAATTACATCCCATAAAGTTACGAGTTAATAAAAATTCTATGTCACATTCAATTTGTCTGGATGATAACTGATATATTGAACTCAATTTTGAATATTCAATGATCTCATAATTTTTTTTTTACAATAGAAATATAAAAAATTTCGTTTTTAAATTTCCTATTAAAATAAGATTTTCATCCAGCCTGTGACGTGAAATGATTTATAACAGCCTGACCTTTCCCGACAATCTACAATCCAATCTGACGTAGGCAACCCACCGCTTAACGTAAACTTCATCGACACATACACAGCCCGACGAATTCCTTTGAATCCGTTTCCACTATTCCAGGCGGCCTCTATCTCCGATTCTCGCGATTCGCTGCTCGATTGGCTGATCGCACGCTGGCTTTGCGGGTCGCACACACGAAATGATGACCCGAGAGTAGCAGTAGCGGCAACGGTGCTGATCTGCAGTAGTAGCTCTGGTCTGCCGGCTATTAATCACCCGATCCTTGTTTGTTAAGTGAGACACGCGTGGGTGTACATACGCACCTGTACTCCCCGCCCTTTCCTCTCCTCACTCTCTCTCTCTCTCTCTCTCTACCCCGCAATATCCCGTTGGCGCCGCCGCGCGTTCCGGCTCGAAGGTATATATATATACACTCACATGCACGCGCAGGTATGCGAGAGAGGCAGACGGGGCGGTACGCTGGAATTTCGATTAACGATTTTTCGACAGCTCGTTTGTTTCTTTCACTCGTTTGACCGAAGCGTATAGTTTCCACACGCGCGTACAGGTGAATTGGGGATGTATTGCTAGAGGAAAGGAGAATAACACCCAAGACTATAAGTGAGTTAGGAAAATAAATCAAAATTGACGTTGAAACTAGAATTTTCTTTGAAATTGTTAACTTAATCTGTCTTTAACAATAATATTGTTTATAAGTTACACAAAGTTAAATTAAAGAGCCAAATGAATGAAACATTTATATAATGATTATCATGTTTGCAGATACGTTCTCTTCCGAGCTATTTTGACAAGATCAGGAAAACATTATCATTTTTTAAATATACATGAAAATACATATCCACTGGTATATCATATAAACTGCTAAGTACTTGTATTCCTCTGAAATTCCTTTTTACATTAATAGCTTGCGTAGGTATTTGCTCTTTTGCCATTCAGGATTGTAAGAACACCATACACTGAATTTTTAATGCAGATGGGAGTAATACGCAGTAGTAGTCTAAAGCCGAAAATGGCGGCGTAGTCTTCTCTTGGGAGGGAGTTAATAATGCATTAAACAAAACCAAGCAGGCTTAGCACCAGGGAAAAGATAGGATATTTAATATACATGAATGGCAAATATTGCGTATAACGTGGTCCAACGACAAGTACAAAAAGGTTCTCTAAGAAAATAGTTTCACTGTAGAATCTGCACTTTTCCTATGTTTTTGTTTACAGTTAAGTGTAAGTACTGTTTCTTGTACAAAAATAAAATAATTATAAAATATTAATAAAATACTTAATAAAACAATAACAAATATATTTTTTGGTTAAGAAAATGATGAACTACGATTTTTTATTAAATTAATAAGACAAATGTAACTGTTAAAATTTTAAGCGATTCTTTGTATTAAGATAAGAAAATTCTTTACAAAACTTTGTACTAGATTAGATGTTTTACGTTTGATAGTGTTTGTTGTTCGTGAGAAGACCTGCATAGAAATAGATTTAGAATCAGTATAAATCTTTTCCAAAGGCGCACGAATTTTTTATTATTAAATGAGTCGCTCTTAATTTATAAGAGAATATTTCCATTATAATGATATCTAAATGAATCGTCCCTAAAAATATAATTTTTCCTAAAAAATCAAAGTGCATCAAAATGATAAATGAAGGTCTGATCTGGCCTAACCAAAGCTAGGTGAGGCTGACAATAGATACTAGAACTGTAATAAGAGCCACCTGCGTAGTCTCCCATCTATTGCTAATACTTTTGTCAGGAGATAATCAGACAAAGTTAGGGTCCTTGAAAACGTGTTTGAGGTTTTCTGTACATCCCGATGTGTGCTCTGATGGAAGCCGTTACCCAACGTAGGTTATTAGCCTTGTTCTTTCTATAATCATTATATTATTAATATTATTATATATAATAATGTATACTCATAATTATACTACTTTATAGTCATTTTAAATCGATATTATTAATAACGGATCTTATCAGAGTGTTATTATGGAAATACAAAGCTTATTCCACTTGATTTTCTGAAACGAAAATATTAGTTGCATCTATCAAATTTTTAGTTTAGGGCTACTTGAGTGGACACAAAAAATGCGTATATCTTCTATCGTATCTTCGAGGTATAAAAAATTATTATATTTCAGAGTAAAATTGAAGACAGTTGTGGTAAAATTTAAAGAAATATCTGTTAAAAATTATTTATATGTTTTAGTTAACTTTATACTGTCGAATTTAATTAATGTATTTTATAGTAAATATTTTAACATTAATACATCAAATTTTATAATTTGTTATATAATCTAATTAATAAAATTGAGTTAAAGATTGTTTTAAATATTTTAAATCATTTCAGAAGACAATTTTGTCGGTAGTACAATAATTAATAAAAGGAATTTGTGTAAAACATTTAGTAAGGCTTTTAATTTCTATAACCATGCTTTAAATAATAAATTTTTGTATATAATAGTAAAGGTTAAGAGATCAACAATACAAAAAAGAAAAAAAGAAGTCGAATATTGTGACCCTAACTTGAGCTTCATATAACTTGCGTTATTGTTCGCGTTCTCTTTTGTGTCTGCGATATTTCAATTCGCGTTCTGGGAGTAGTATAACAGCATCCCTCAACTTTCACACAATACACGTTTTTCGTTTTGAAAACACTAAAGGTACGCCAAGGCTTGCTTGTGTTCTGTCTTTTTCTACCAACAAAAGTTAGAGGAGAATCCAAATTGCAGGTGAGTTTTGTATTGTAGAAAAGTGGTCAATAAAATATTAACGCGTTAAAATTATTAGACATATTGAATTTACAAGCGAGAAATAATTGAAGAAACCAAAAACCAAAAGCTTTATCATGTCAGAGGTGAATAAAAATGTTTGATTGCAATAATGTCAAATACGATACTAAATTGTGATATGAATCGATTATAAATGTAATAGTGTCCATTACATATTATATAGTATGATGTTTCTTCTTAAACAAAATATTCCAATCAATTTAAAAATAGCTATAAATATTTATTGAGAAATTTGGAATGTTGAGAATTGGCTATAATAATAACATGAAGTATAAATGTTTAAATAAAAGTAATGAGAGTTGAAGTTTTTAAATCACATTGTAAAATACCTAAAGATGAGTAAAGGAAAATTCATATTTTGATAAAACAAATGAAAAAGACAAAAGAAACAAGAATGGTCGATATACAAAAGTAAAAGGAACAAAAAATGACACATAAATAAAGGAAGGGAAGACTGAAGTAAGAAAAGCAAAAACTCTTTTCGTGTTATTATCGAACAATGTAAAGTGTTCTGTATGCGTACTACTATTTGGTTTTTTGCAAAAAGAAGAGAAAGGAGGGCGAAAGAAAGCGATGAAGCGATGAGGCGAAGGAAAGCCTACGCTTTCGAATTAAGGATGAAAGCACTCTTTCTCGCGCACAAAGTTTTCCGCCTTCCCTTATGCGTACACAAAGACAGGCGGCTTGTGGGAGCCCCATAAAATCAGCACGTATAACTAATAACAGAAAAGTCACTTATAATTCAAGTCATATCATACCAAAATTCAATACTTAGCTTGTACAGAAAATTTTCAGCTGTTTTTCTATGTTACGAAAAATATTCGGAGAGCATTAACGACAAAAAAAATACATATAATTTAATAAAATATCGTATACAAAATATTGAAGTATATTACAAAAAAAAGTATTCACATTACTCTAATTTTTAAAAAATATATATTGTCTGTAATAGTTTTTATAAATCAAACAATTTTAGACTAATTTATTCATGTGAACTAAGGGAAATTAAAAAATTAAATTAATAAAAGAAGTTTCAATTTAATCACGAAATAATGTCTTATCTGTAGCGTAATTGACACCATTCAGTTCCGGTAAGCCTTTTTAAAGTATTTCCGTTTAATCATTATAAATTTTATCGCCACACATCCAATTAATATGATATTCTATTATTATATAAATGTAATATGCCACAAAACGGATTCTCAGTTTAAACTCGAGCTGTAAAGTATTCACCGAACAAAATGTTTTTTAAAATTACGTGAGTACTCTTACTACTTTGATTAATAATCTATACTTCAACAAATATACCAAATTATCATTTACCGTAGTTTTAACAATGTTTAGATTTATATCTTTAAGGAGAAAGCAAAATTTGGTATTAATTTTAGTGTTCAAATTATTAGTAGAATTAAAAAAAAGCATATTACGCAACAAAAACGCAAAATAAATAAGTCGAGTTAATCATCCGTTATGTAGGCATCGAAAATCGAATTTAACGGTTCGAGATTCAAGAAATAAATTAGAAAACAAAAGCTTGAACTGGTCTATTTTTTCATATTACTCAATCTTAAATTCATAGTAGTTTGAAGGTGTAAACTTGAAATGTATTCATAACTAGTATATTGCGTCCGTCTGAATTAAAGTCAAGACAAGTCAACTTTTAACTAGCATAAGTTTTAGAAAAAATTCTATTTTTTATTGTATATGATTCTTATTAACTTAAGGATTCACATTTGAGAAAGCTTGTTATAACATTTTTTTTAAAGAATTGTAAAAAACTATGAGGCAAAATAAATTTTCTTCATAATTGGGAATTTTCTCAAAGTTGAAAGTACAAATGTGTGTAAAAAGTAGATAAATTATTATTACAAGAATGTATAACTTTTTAATATAGTTGGTACTGTGCTTTGAAAAATTTATTGTATTCTTGTTTTTATTTTTTTTTCATTGCTATTGACTATTTTGGTAGAATAGATAAAGTAAATCTCTTTGAACCATTGATTCAAAAGTGTAATCTTAATTGTGCTACATGTGCTACTAATCATTTAAAAGAACTGTGATTGAAAATCTAAAAAAACTCTTACTATAATATACATTTATATTGTTTAATGCTACTATTATTATTCATTATTTTGTTATAGAATATTGTTGATTATTCATCTTTTGAGTTGTGATGCCAATAAGAAAATTTTCAAAAGCTATACAATTGGAGAAGGATGCTCTGCATTCAATTGCAATTATTTATGTACGTATTTTAAATATTAACATATTTTCGATTCTATATGGATAAGTTTTCAATTCATATAATATATTTATTTTATAGACCATACTATTGCAAAGAACCTTAATTATTCAGTAGATCCATGTGAAGACTTTTATTCTTTTGCCTGTAGTAGCCAGAATGATATAAAGAAAAATGTTGATGAGAACCATCCGAACTTGATGCAAGATATTAAAAGTATGTTGCTCCCAAATCAAAATATTAATTAATTTTGGCTTCTATGTGGAGTGGAATACATATTGCTTAAAACTATCTGTATAAATATATGTGTGTGTAAGTGTGCACGTCAGATTCCTGTATCTACTGAACTTCTTTGTTCTCCTTTCTCAGCAAAAATGAATTGTTTATTTCATTTAGTATAATGCGTTTTTATTTTATATTTATTTTATAGTTTTAGTAATTCATTTATGCATTTTTATATCAGGACAAATAAAATTATATTTTTGTCATTTTCAAATTTTAGATTAGCTATATCTTTGTTCTTTTGATTTCTGAAAGAAAAATCTTTGTAACGGTGATAACTTCGGAGTTCAAGATTCCAATAAATTTCAATGTTTGGGTCTCCCTGAATCGAAATACACAATTTTTAGAAAATGTATGTATATACATGTGTGTGTATGTGTACATGTCATAAGTTCCCGCAACTCGCAAACGAAAAAATTTTTAATTTTACACGTATATAAAACATATGCTGAAGTTTTGCAAGTTGAATTTCAGAGTTTCGGTGTCCATTAATGAAAATAAAATCCGTTAGATTAAAGAGATCTTTGAGAAAGAACTGTGAGTGTTGTTACGTATGAAATACTGATGTTATGGTTGGGTTGTAACTGCATTTGTGGAAATGAGGAGGACTCGAAGAGTCATGCAGAGGCATTTGTAGCTCATCGGAATAATAACCGTCACGAAAACGGAATGTCTCAAATTCAATTCCCTGTGCCGTTGCTGTGCCGTTTTTTCATCGATTTCTCTCCCATTTATTTATTTATTTGTACATTGTGTTTAATATAATATTATACCCAATATATATTTAGATATTGATTTCAGGATTTTTTAAAAACACCCAAAGTGATCGTTTTCATAAATCAGTAGCAATTGAGAAAACACTATACAAAAGTTGTATGGAATTCGGTAAATAAGAAAAACAATAGTAATTCTAATATAATCCTAATTTATATAATAATTTAATCAGATTTTGATATAATGCTAGGAAAAAATAAACTTAACGAAAATGGAGAAGAAAATAATGAAATTCAGAAAAAACGTGTTTTGTTGGGAAAATTGACTTCTCTTTTATTAAATACTCTACATTGGCAAGGAATAGACAAGGAGTTATATGAAAAAGGATTGGGACATGCATTTTTTGAGATAAATGTTATCAGAGATCCGGAACAAAAGAATAAAAATATTATATTGGTATGGTAATATTCATTTTTTCTGTAATCTTTATTGTCTTCGTTTAATAAATTTTTATTGAATTAGAACATTACATTTATGTGAGGATCGTTTTGTTTTACTTTGCTTCTTGACAATGAGCATCGTTTTTAGCATTCATCATTGAATTAAGAAAGAACATCCAAAGAATTCATTAAAATTTTTCGAGATAAAAATATTTTCTATTTAGATTACTTAAACTATATTGTTTTATCTTATTTAAAGTAAATTTGCTATTTAGATTGAACCACCGTCCTTAAATTCTCTGTCTGATACGTTAGCAATGTTAGACGCTTTACATGCCAGGGATATTATTGGTAACAAGACATCAATCCATGGAACTGATTACATTTTTATGTATCAATTCATGACGAAAAAAGATATCCAATCACTTATGTATTTTCTTTATTCTGTGCTTAAGGTAAATACTAACATTTTATACTTAAAATTATTTATGTACCATGATAATTATTCTTTGTCAATTTTTTAGGCTGCATCAAACCCAGTATCAGAAAACGTGAATTCGCAAAATAAAAGAACAACTATATTCGAATGGAATTCAAATTTCAATAGGCGCGATCAACGAAATAAAGTGACTGATGTAAGTATTTCTATTATAGTATTTCTATTGCCTCTTGAATTTGGAGAGTTGTCTTTATTTAAAATTTAAAAAAATGTATTTATGGTTGCACGTTTTCTTTCTTAAAGAGGTCATGTATTTGAGTGTTACACTGACTTTGAGTTCTTTTTTACATTTTTGTTTTAGAATAACCAAAAAATATATAGATAGGATGTTATTGAAAGTATACTTTTAAGTTAGTTATACTTTTCTAATGCCAAGGAATATTAAATTAATCATATAGAAATTATCGTTCAACTTCTCTTACGATTTTTATAAATTATGTATTCTCTTTATTAATTATATTTTCATTTTAAGAATTTTTGTATAATATAAAGAAATATATTATTTTATTCAATCTAGGATTATTTTATATTTAAAACTAAGGGGGCTGTCTCCCTGTGTATCTCGCTATGCCACTCTCCCCGCTCTACGAGAAAAATTCGTTTTTATATTATAGGCACGATTATACTTGTCAGGATAACCTTATATTTTCACCAGTGAAAATTACAACACTTCAAATACTTATAATAACCATAGTTTAATATATAATAATAATAAATTCGTTATTTAATAATAATAAATAAGTGCTTTCTCTGGTTCTTCATTGGAAATACTTAAAATGAACTAATTCTAGAGGTAATAGTTTTTATATACGGAATAGTTAAATTATGGGATGTTACATTTTTCACTCTAGTAAAAATAAGGCTCTCCCGAGAAGTGGTTGTGCATACAAATTTCATTTTTTCTCTCTATTTTCATACTAAATGTTCTGTACAATAAAATGATATTTTAAAAATGATAACGTGATAATGATAGAATACTGAAAAAAATCATTTTATTCTGTTTTACTTATAAAATTGAGCTTATAATAAAAAAGAAAATAAAAATTAATTAACGTAATATTTACAGGTAAACTGGCACGAAATTATTATTGGAGCATTCGGCGCAGCTAATGTTAGTATAGATAATTCTGAGCCAATCATTGTAAAAAATTTACCATACTTTTCTACATTATTTAATATACTTTTTAAGACACCAAATAGTATAATAGGTATTTATTTTATTGGTAAACATATTTAGTTGAAAATAATGTTAATATGGTAAAATTGATTCTCTATTTCAGCCAAAGCAATTGTTACAAAGTCTTTAACAGAAAATTTAAGATATATAGATTGGGAAGCTGCTGACTCGCTGAAACAAATAGAGCGGTAATAGATAATAATTAAATAATTTTATTAAAAGTTTATGAATCTACCGTAATCTCGTTTTATTTATAGAAGCTCATTTTGTTTGCATGAAACAAAACTCTATGGGACATCATACGTCTTATTAAAGAAAAAACGGGAATTATTTAACGTAAGTCAAAAGAAAGAATTGAATTATTATCATTAGTAGAACCTGTATTTCAAAATTTTACAATAGAAATTTATTTAATTTTTTTATTTATCAGTATCACTTTGATAAAACATTACACAAGATTGTAGAAAATATTAAGAAGAACATGCGCTTGGAAATTTACAACTCGGAAGCACTTTCATATAAAGAAGAAACTTATCTTCTTACAGAACTTGATGCTATTACAGTACACGTACGATATGCTGCATTGACACCACATATTGATAATTATTATGAATCGGTAATAAAAAATTATTAATTAATTTAATATATACTATATTTTAATAATTTTATTAATTTTTTAGTACCAAATAACTAATGATTATTTTACTGATATTATTAATTACCGAACTATGATAAAACGTAAAGAATTAGCAATGTTAAGACCAGAATCGTAAGTCAATACTTCGTCTTTATTAAATGTTTATTGAAGAGATTCTTTTCGAAAAATCAATATAATTAAAATATTTAAAAGTCTTACTAATCACTGTAATATTAAGATTTTATTTAAATTACAAATATTTAAAACAATAATTAACACTGAGAATCGGAAAACATCAAACGAAAAAATTTTTGGGAATTATTGTTACCAAACCAAACTTTCCAATGAACACCAAAACCAACAAGAAATATTATTAAAAAAGGTTGAAAAAATTCATTTTTCATTTTAAAAAATTTAAAATAATTAGTTTATTCTTATATTCAAATTATTATTTTATATTATTATTATTTACATGATATAATTTTATAGTTATATTATCTTATTGAATATATCGTCGGTTCCTACGAAAGACCTATTTTCATTTGCCATTTTAAAGCACCAAAGTAAAATAAATTCATCCGGGACTCGATTAACTTAGGTATAATTCGTATATATTTTAAGTTTATCTGATCTTCGACAAATTTATTTGACTCTGGTTCTCTAAAATGGCAAATTACAGACAGTTTTCAGTAAACTAAAAAAATTATAAATTATAACAATCGCATAAATTAGTAATATTATCTAACAACATTTGTGTGGCAATATGTTTTGTATATAAGATACAAGAATTACAATTTAAGAAATATAAGAAAAGAATCTCTTTAAAAAGAATTATTAAAAAGTTATTACATATTTAATCAAATTAATAGTGGATCACAGTATTCGAGATACTTACCCTTTAGTGTTGTGGATTTAGCTCATGCTGCTAATCGTTTTGGTAAGTGAATCTTTTTAACTGTGGATGAAACTTTATTAAAAAAAAATTTGTTTTAGCTATAAATGTGTACTTTAACACTTCCATTAACTCTGATATACCGCTACCGAAGTGAGTACTGTTAACTGTCTTTGTAACGTATTACGATATAGAGCTCTTTCTAACTTCCAGGCAAATCTATTACGGTCGTTATGGAGTAAAAATTGCTCATATTTTATACGCTTTGATGGTGGAAAACAAATCAATAGATGGTAAGGGTTATTATTATCATTTTATATATGAAAATATTGTTTAAAAAAAAAACGTTTTTGTAGTTCTTTACCATCATCGTGTTACATTAGGAAAACATTTGGTTGATTCACTCGATTATACTAAATGTTCCATTTTCAATGAAAATAATGTAAGTTCATTCACTACAAATTACAATATGTTACAGAAATAAGAGTTATAATTATATAAATTTTCAAATTATTTTAGAAAACCGTCGACATCGATGAAATTTTAGACATGTATTCTGTACAAAGTGCTTATAAAGCCATGACTAAATTCGATTTGGATTCTGAAGGAATACCGTTGAAAATTACTTCCTTTCCAGTGGATAATATCGATAACTTGAACCAGTTTTTCTTCTTAGAATATGCGAAGGTAAATATAGTTATTACAGTTATGATGATTTCGAATAATTAAATATAATGGTGGTGATCACTAAATTTTTATGATTTCAGGAACATTGTTCATTAGGCAAGAATGCAATAAATTCAATAGTAAATAAGAGCAATATACTTATGAAAAATCTATGGAAGTGTACAACTGAAAACGTTAATTGCGAATGGTCTTTATTTGAAATTTCAAACAAAAATATGTATTTGACACAATTATAAATAATTAAAAATTTCTAAGTTATAATTTATTAATGTAACTATTTTTACATAGGATTATTTTTCATTTTACTGTAAATTTGAATTATATTAAATAAACTGTAAGTTGTTATTAAAATTAACAAATAATTGAATTATTGGTAGAAGTTTAGCATCATATTTGAAGAGAATTACTTAAATATTTTTTTGTTCCAGAGAAATCGTAATGTTATATTAACATGCAGATTACGTTTAAGAGGCATATGATTTTCTCAAGTTGCAGTCTAACTATTGCTATTGTGAATGATCCTCAAATAATAACGTCTCTAATACTCGAAATTTAAATAAAGAATTAATAAGGATAACATTATTATTTAATAATAAGGAAACTTTTTCCAAGTTGGTAACTTTGGATTTAAAAATCAACAGAATGTTTTCCTTGTAAAATATAAGTCTGTAATTAGGATATCTTACAAAAACAATATTATACGTAAAAAGAAATATGCTTTCAAAACATATGATCATACATATTATTCGATGCTCAAAAAGCATACAATTCATTGCACTACTAAGTTATTGTCATTAGAAAAATTGGACAGCCGTTCGGTCATTTTTTTATTATTCAGGATAGTCTACATAATTATGTGTAAAATTTTTCATACATAATATAATTTATTACATGGTCTTTTAATTAACAAAACCAATTTCTTTTAAAAGAAATTTTATTAGAAAATATATCTACTGCCTTGTTACCAAATAACTTTAAACAATTTAATGATATAAAGCGCTATGAACTAACTGTTAATCAATCAAGATTTTATCTTTTTTATGATTCTGGTTCGAAATAATTTAATCAGTTACTATATATACATTGTCAAAAAATCATACCACGTATTTCTTTCGACATAGCAAATACTATATTCTCTTCCGCATCTCCGTCAAGCAGCCCTTTCAACGTCAACTCTTGCTCCCTTCGCGCGTGCACGCGCGCGCATACGCACTCGACGCACTTGTCGAGAGGGTTTGGCGAAAAGACACTCGTGGTTCTAGCTGTAGCATCGGACGGCTCAGCTCTCGATCCGAATGGAATTGATTACGCCGGAGAATTTCGATATTCCCCTGATATTTCCCTCGTTACGTATAAACGGATAGTGGAGGGCCTCGGGGGCCGATGATTGGGAAGTCAAACATGGACTTGGCTCGAGGGGCGGAGGGGGAGGGGGTACGTAGGGGCCAGCCGACATACGGGCCTTCACGTGTTCTCTCTCTCTCTCTCATGTCAGCCTCTCCTCTCCCTCTCTCTCTCTCTATGTAATTATGTACCTACCGACATTGCAGCTCTCTCTATGCAACGCCCGTCAAGCGGGAACACACAGCCTGCGCGCGCGTGTGCGCGCTTGAGCCATGAGCAAGACGCAGGGAGCGAGAGTCTGGCCGAGACAATGAATGAAACTGGGATATACGGATCGGGAGAGCACAAAGTGATCGAGAGAAATATCGGGGGAGCGGAAGAGAGTGCGTCTGAGTATGCGCCAAGAGAATGAGAGGAGGTATTCATTAACTGACGGATGAGGCTGTTGTTCATAATGAACAACGCAGACAGAATGAGCCCATTATAATAATTGCTGCAGTTTTTGACACGAAGGAAGGCGATGTATTTTGGTAATTGGTTGTTATTCAAATGATCAATTATCTAATTTGACTATTTTAGAATGTGATGGTACAAAAATTTAGTCATTTGGAATTTATTTTAGTTATTTAAATACAAAATTGAGGTTATTCCCTATTTTATTTGTATAGTTTCTCATTTTTCCTAAATAAATCTTTCAAATATTATAGTTTAAATTTGTCTATTGCATGAGTTTGTTTGAAATGTAGAATAATTTAAAATTCATATTCTATTTCTAGATAAAGTCCTGTGAAAAATTATCCTTTTTATGCTTATAGAAGTTATAATCACTATACAATTATTCATTTTATATTTTACACTATAAAATGCACGAAAAATATGTTTTATCTATTTGTTTAATTTTACGGGGAACTTTTATACAGTATCAAACCTTGTTCATTTAATTTTTTAGACAAAAGCAAGACTTATTTTACAATAAAGATGATCAATGCATGGAATATAATTTTATATGAATTTCAGAAGCTCAACTTGCAGCTCGAGTTATCCCACTAATTTCCACAGCGCATTCGTAAGCACGCTACAACATTTTTTGCAAGATAGCAGAATAGGAGAACTGGGAAATGGAGAGAAAGAGAGAGAGACGTACCAATGAAAAGCTAGATGGTGGATAGGGTTATAGGCAACGAGCGAGAGAGCGAGACGATGGTAGAGGTGCACAAGGGGCCACCGAGGGAAGGAGGAGGGGTTAGCTCGCGGGGGGGTGAGAGAAAGCGGCATAGGGGTGCTATAGCACCGGTGTGTTTGCAAAGCGGTGTATTATACTGTCAGCCATGTCGGGGGATTAGCAAACGCAATACATCGGACTCGAGATCGTGCCGCGCATCTGTTCTCTCTCTACTGCCGCTACCACTCCGACGCGGGCTGCGCGCGCGCGCGCGCGGGGCTGCTTACGGGCGCCGCATTGCAATTGACCCCCGTACTACCCCTTCTCTCTATCCCAGGGCTTTTCCTTCTCACCGTGCGTATATATACACACACGCCCTACGGCGAAATTCGCAAATATCCGCGAAAACGACGTCGACGACGGTGGCTATACCGCCGTATACGCGTTTGCCTGCCTCTCTCTCTCTCTCTCTCGTGGACTTTAAACGACAGCGGTCTTAAACAGTCGCCGCCTCCCTTCCTCCCACAGGACGTGCTCCCCTGCTGCCTGTGCACATGTGTTTGTGTATATGTGTGTGTGGATCGAGTGCTTTCTTCGCAAGGTTGTGGTAGTGATATAGGTATATTGCATAGAGATGCCGTCGTATGTGTGTGTGTATACATTGAGAGAGGGGAGAGGGCGTAGTACGTGCAATGATCACGAAACCGCGTGCAGCTACGCGCAGGCCTCTCTGTGTGTTGCACGTGCAATAGGAGGGAGAGAGAGAGAGGGGGGATCTGTATGCCAATTGCACGAGCTGTCGTCTTGGGTGACTCTATGAAGATTCCGAACTGCCATGGTGGAGGCTTTTTGGATGGTCTTTTTCGTGAGCTTGTGAGACGAGGTGACGACGACATCGTCGAATCTAATATTACCGTCTGGATGAAGATGTATCTGTAGAATGTGGAAAAGAATTTTATCGCAAGGTGCGAAGTAACTTTACAGTGAAATATTGATCTTCGACTGTTAAGAATTCTCGGTTGGTGAAATAGTTTCAAATATATAGAGGAACATTTTTCGTTCGTTAAAAGTTACTTTTGGAATAAAATGTATAATAGTACAAGCATTTGACATATTTAGAAAAACTTACAAATTAATAATAATGTTGTTCTTTTAGATAAATATTTATTTTAAGGCAAAACATATTAAATTGTTATATTTTATATTTGAAAACTAACAAGGTACATTAGATATATTTTTGTCCAATCTTATATTTTTTTTATATTTGCCTAAGTATTATACTTCCACTCCAGCTTGACCCACTTAACAAGCTTCTGCTTTTAAGTTTCCCTGCAAGGAACTTAAACACTGATCTCGCACTTCTTGCTCCAGAACTATAGCTCTCGCGTGTACTTTAACTTTCACGGTTTAATAACCTAACGATACTAAGTGATGCATAAAGCTTCTCCAACTAATGGCTGTGTAACTTCGTTTTAGAACGCTTCAACAATCTCTTTTAATTAAATATAACGAAGATGTG
>JAYJLV010000001.1:15699316-15717034 GCA_036873485.1 Torymus texanus | reverse complement strand
TAATTAAATATACCTATACTATATATATATATATATATATATATATATATATATATATATATGAATAATGAAACTTCTTTTATATACGTTTGTTCTCGGAGATATTAAATTTAGCGACCGCACATAGGAACAAGATATCTGTCCACAAGTACAAACAGAAAACGAGGTTACGCGTTATCATCGATTGACCTTTGATTGTTTGCTAAGGTCAAACACACAGACATACGCCCGGCTCAATCATTACCGTGCAGATTAACACAGGACAGCATCATTAATTAAGATTTGAGATATTAACGAGCTTTGATGGCTCTTGATACACAAATATGTCAAGTCTCATATAATTGAATACTCGCGCTCTATACGTCAATGCGTATGCAGCGACAGGTTCACATGGAGGTAGGTACACCTATGAGATAACGTTTGTAATGCAGTAAACAATGCTGATTGACTTAAATGGCATGATCATCGATCAATATCTGTATATTGTTCCCGATGCCACGTATATATCCCACTGGTGAAATTAGCGGTTACGATACAAATGAGTTCTTTACAGTAATTAATACATGAATTTACATTAATAATGATACTGTCGCGTTTATGAATACTCTATGAATTATATAATCAATTTAAGGAAATTAATTATCCCCATTAAATTTGCTACAATAAGATTTCCATATGTATTGTATTAGTAATAATATAGGATAAAAATACAAGTGAAGGATAATAACTATTTATAGTACTCTTTATACTCTGTAAATCATAAAATGAACGTCCAATTTTTGATTATATTACATTAAATTTGAAAAATTTGTTATTGCCCTACACTGAAATCCACATCGTAAACTTAAATAATTCCTAAATTCTGATGACAGACGTGAAATTGTCAATGCTTGTTTTGTATTTTTTCATTATATAAATTTTAAACCTTTATTCCTAATTTACAAATGAAATAAACTAAATAACTACTTATTAATAAACAGCAATACAAATCAGATATATTAATCAAGCGAAATTTTCATGCCGTTATGAATACTACTCCAATGTTATCATAGCACTCTTAAAACTCTTCGTCAAAAACAATTGCGGCATTCATACTTTTCTTCATCTCGCTTTCGTAAACAAAGTTTCCAGCAAGCGCCCCCCCTCCCGCTTTCTCTTGCCCGTGGAGAAACGAACGAACTCAAAACTTGCCAGTGCGTTTAACGCACCTGTGTGTATATTACAGAACCGAGAGTACGGCATAAAGCTGCGAATTTAAACACAGAGGGAGAGAGAGAGAGTAGACCCTTCGCAACCAGCGCGCATCTGCTGGCCCCCGCGCGCTCGCGGCTCTCATTCTGCGCGCGTGGACTTCAAACGCGCGCGACTCATCTTCTTCCCACGCGCACGGCGCCTCACCACAGCTTCTTGTTTGTCTTAGCCGAAGGGCCGCCACGTCGAGGATTGATGTGGCCGACGTCTATCTTCTTCTTCTTCTTCTTCTTCTTCTTCTTCTTCTTCTTCGTCTGTCCTGCTCTGTTACCCTCGGAAGTATCGAACACTTGTTGGAGTGGTATATAACCAGAAGGCTAGTCGATGAGAGAGAAATGCGACGCTCTTTATACACCGAGCGCCGTTTACGTGGACTACGTCGATCGATCGTCGTCTCTCGCCGCGTCGTCCTTGTAGTTGTCTCACGGGAGAGAGAGAGAGAGAGAGGGAGTGAGAGGAAGCCAATAGCCGGAAGGGCCGAAGGTAGGCAATGACGAAGTGCCGAAGGAAGGGACAGAGAGCCTGGGGAGCAGCGCCGAGGTGCGAGTAAAAAATGAGAGGTAGACAGTGAAGGAGTGCGGGTGCGAAAACGTAAACAAAATGCTCCTACAAATGGGAAGAAAAATGCAGCAGAGGCAAAGGGGAGAGCGAATATAAGGTACGCGCAAAGTAGGGACGCGAACGTGGCGGAGGAAGTGCTAAATGGCAAAGAATAAAGTGAAAATTTTATGTTACAGGAGCTTTCTTTAGAGAATCATTTTTCACCCTGGGCTGCCGTATACTGTTTACTTGAATTATCGTGTTTTGCGTAACTTATTTTTTAAAACGTTAGCAAATTCATAAATTTATGGAAAACTAAAATGTTTAATTCATTGTTTGAAATAAAATAGGATAAAACTGATAATATTATCGAGTTGTTTTTTTTCTGTTGATCGCATTCGATCAAAGGTTAAAATTCATGAACTTTTACGGCCGAATAAAAGATAAGCAAACATGGAAAATAAAATTAACGCGAAAGCTTTATAAGGAAAAAAATTAGATGAAAGCAAGGAAAATAACATCATGAGCGAGATGGGGTAAGTGCGGGGGGGGGGATAAAGCAAGAGAGAGAGAGAGCATAAAAATGCGCGGCCGAGGACGGGAGAATCGCGTGTTTGAACGACTTTTCATCGGGGATCGTGCGCGTGAGGCCGGCGGTAGCGCCACCGTCGCCGGAAGTTTATGAATATGAAGCGACGGCTGTCCGGACTCGGAGAAGGAGGGAAAGAGGAGGCACGGGGCGATAAACCGAGTGCATTTGTATGCGATAAGGGATTTCTGGTTTATGCGATTCTATTCCTCTCGGCGGAAGGATTTTCCCTTCGCGCGAAATGTTTGAAGAATGGGAATCCATCGGCGATGGATTATTAGAGCTCCGCTTTTATTGAATAATGCGATAGCATCGCTGTTTATACAAGCTTTTCCCTTTCTCTCCCTCTCTCTCTTTTCTTTCCCTGCGCAATTTATTTCATTCTCTCGCGCGAGTGAGAACGCGCCCGCCGCGAGTGGGCTTAAACAGCACCAATACCCATGGCTTATTGTATTTATGAATATTGAGCCATTCAGTATGATATGTCGGTTTATGAAAGAGACGGGATTCCATTTGATTGGAGAGTTTATTTATTTGCTTTTCACGTCACTCACGCTTCGTTTATTCGTATTGACGTGGATAATTCATTTATTTTATATACCAACTGGCAACTTGAGTAATAGTTATAATACTAGTGCATTTGGATAATTTTATTCGTTGAAAAAGTATGCTGGTTTTGATAATTAATTAATTTTGTATAAATATAAAGCGAAATGTACAAAGTATTCTGTTTTGAAATGTTTGTCAGTAAAAACGTACTTAATATGCTCAGACGCAGGATCGTTTTATATATAAAATTTAATTCTTTTCACCCTGAAATATGCACGGGGAATTATACCACCCCGTTTAGCGAGGTAGTCGTCCCCTAATAAATTTTTAATGTAAAATGCTAGGACCGCGCATAATGCCATTTCCGTCATCAAAATGCTGACCTCATTTAGTTACAATAATCTCCTACATGCCCGCCGTCGACGAAATTCCGACCTTATTTAAAAGCCTCATAATTCATTCATTCCCGGGACGATTAAATTCCCCTCAATTACGATTTTCCCGGGTGATTTACAGTTTGCTTCTCTCTTTTGTCTAAAGCGACCGCCATCACGGCTCGCTGCAATTTCTGCAACTATCACTTCCTGAGCAGCCGAGCGCGCGCGCGCGAGCCTCGAGAGAGAGAGTGGGCCGAGCAAGAAGGAAAGAGAACGACGGATCGTTAAGCGTCGGGTCCTCGTACTCACGGCGCTATCTTTCGCAACAAACGATTCATTTGCCGCGGCGAGAGCTGCAGCGAACTCGAACGAAAGTGGCGGCGCTGTGCGGCATCACATGTTCGTTGCCGACCCTATACTGGAGTCGCCTGAACTCTCTCTCTCTCTCTCTCTCTTCCTCTTGAGCTACCTGTATACATGTATATATGCTGGGGCTAGGTAGGCACGCCGTTGTAGGTCGATAAAATTCCAGGCGCGGGTGCGGAGTAAGAGCGAGGAAGCCGTATTTCCGAAAATTTATGGAAATTGCGCGCTAATGCATCCCCCGGGCACGTGCGTACGAGAGAGAAAGGGAGAGGAAGGAAGAATGAGGGAAAAAGAGAGAGAGAGAGAGAGAAGAGGGAGCGACTTTGCCTCTCTTCGGCTGTACTTTGCGGCGCGAACTCGCCTATACGCGAACGCGTGTAATGCGTTTACGCGCGCGGGTGTATAAGGACTGTGGAAAGAGGCATCGGTGTGAGATGCGGAAAATGAAATAGAGTTTGGCCGGATACGTGCGTACGAGCGTATGTATGTATGTATATACGTCGGTACGTCTGCGGCTTGGAAAAATGTCCTTGGACGTGTGGTAGAGAAAGTTGCCACATCGCGCAATGGTCTGTTACAGTACGACATTTTTACGCTTTCCTTGCTTCACAAACGATGTATCTTACTGGCGTGTTGTTTTTGTTTTTGTTGTTTCTTTTTTTTTTTAATAAATGAAGTATACTTTCCCGGGTGGGCGGATCGTAAATCTTCCCGCTTTGGTGAATTTTCAGGTGATAAAGGGAGAGGGGGAGAGCAAACGTGTGACGCACGCAGGCGTTGAGCGGTATTAGATGAGCTTTTGGGATTAGGATGATGCTTTTATTGTTGAGAAAACTAGTATGGCGAAGCCTTGTGCCTTAGTGTATTAATAAACTCGGCTGGCGGCTTCTTAGAATATAATGAAAGCGTTAGTTCATATGTAAATGTGTAGTAATACTCTATATATTATATAGACTTTATTTATCAAATATACGTTTTCTTATATATAGGTAACATTGTCAGCTTATTATATCGTTACAATATATATTCTTGTGGAAAACAAGGCTGCTTTTATACAATGTACATTGTCTTGGCGAATTTCGAAGCTTTAATTAAACGCGGAAAATGGGATGTTGTATATATAGATATCTGCTGCGAGAAACGTCATTGTTAGAAATCACAATGACACCCTGCAGTTGACCAAATTGGTTAATTACAAGCGTGTAATAATTAAATTTATGCATTAGAGAGCACGACTGGAATTAGGCCAACTGGGATTTGGCAATGACGGGGAAACGTTATCACGTCAGTAACAGAAACTATCTGTTTAATAAACACAATTTCAAATTGAGGTCGTCTTATACTGTCACTCAAACTGAAACTTATTGTATACTTGACATTAGTATAAAAACTCCAAGATTAGTAGAAAATTTATTACGTTTTAGTCATTGTTCCAGCAAGTTCATTAGTAACACTACCTTTTCAAAATACTATACCTTGTGCGCTAACAACAAATAAAAGATTTTAATTTAATAACTGAATAAACGAAAGCAATTAAAATATTTATTAATTTTTAATAGTCAAACGAAATCATTCTGACCCCAATTGAATCCTCTAAAAATATTTCCCCAATTAACGAACGACCTCTGTACCCCCGAGTAAAAACGAATTCCCCCCGAACAAAAGCAGGTCAACAACGTCAATCAGTCACGCACCTGAATCGAAAAAATACAAAAATCAACGCTCGCAACATAAAACGTTTACTCACTGTATATATGCGTGTGTCTATATAGTCACACGCGGCGGGCCCATAGAAGAGAAGCTGGCATAGAGATAAGTAGGATGCCATATTGATTGCGAGTGACTCGCGGCCGCGCGAAGTGCGGGGAGTAGAAGGAGAAGGGGTGACGCTATATATACCTCTCGTGCGGTCGCAGTTCGAAAGTGAGCCCTCTCGCCGCCGAGGGGGTGGCAACGGGTGGAGGCGCCGCTGGTGCCAAGGGAGAAGGACGGGGTGAGCCGCTGCACTCACACACACATATATATATATACATACGCGCGCACATACATAGAGAGCTGGCGCCGCGCGCGAGAATTACCGGATCGATATTAAGTTGCGATAGTTCCCGCTTCTGACTGTGCAAGGCGCTCCCCGCAGCCGCCAGGTCGCTGTAGAAATTACCCAATAACCTCTCGTATATTACCTGACCCAATATACCACCTCTCTTTCGTTTCTCGATAAATTTCACTCTCTGTACGTATTTCTGTAGATATATGTTGTAAAGTGATGGCTTGGGCTGGATCGTTAATGTTGTGATGGTCTGCCTTTTTCGTGTTATAATGCTTCTCTTTCGGTTAGAAAAGAGAAGAAAAAAAGAAAGGAATAGAGGGAGAGGAATATCGACGGAAGGATACATTGTCGTGATGGCAAGTTGTTTATCCGAACGATCGATGCCCTCTGTCTCGTTATTCTGTTTTTTTTTGAAAACCAGAAATTTCATGTTGGAGTTTCGGGAAAAAAGGGTTTTAGCTGGCCACGGAAACTCACTCCTTTTATAGGTGGCGAGTGGAGATGGGAAATGGTAATTATCGGGGAAAGTATCGATTGGGTGTTCGGGGAAAATTTAAATTGGTGGTCAGCTATGTTGCAGTGTGCGCTACTTAAAAAGTGATGCGAATTACTTATTGAGGTAAATTAAAATATATTGGATTGATTTTGGGAATGTTCATTTGTTGAAGAATATAAATATTATTGTTATATATGTTTCAAGTTCTTTTATTTGTAAATCGAGTATTAGTTGATAGTAATAGACAATGTTTGTTTACTTAAAAAATAACATTATGTGAAAATATATTTCCTTTAAAATGTATCTTGCTATTATTGTAAGGTGAAAACGATCATTTATAATAGCTGTAAAAAGGACGGTCTAAGAAAGTAAGAAATACCTTAACGATTCCTTAGGGAATTTTGTAGTATTACACATACAAATGGTGTTGACTTCCAGTGAACAGCGAAGGACCTTTATTCTACATATAGTTTTTCATATAGAAACACATTAAATTTAATGTACCTTTGAAAGTTTATGCTTTAATGCAGTTTAAAGTCGTTTTATTCTTTTATAGTTTCAATACGTATAAAATTATGATATGAATGAAATATGTACATATTTTTTTTTTTCACTAATTAAGAAAATGACTTATTTTACGTGCAAATTAAATATTTTTTAATTTAGGAAAAAATTAAAATAAAACATTACTATATAAAATATACAGATAGTAATGTGACAAATAATTTGCTTTTTCAGACTTTTTATCAAATTTAGTGTAAATGTATAACATAATTGTAATGTCTTTAAATCAGCAAATACATTTAATAAGGAATGGTAGCTTGCATTTATTTTTATCCTCAGAAAACTATATCATATGGAAAACAAGCGTGAGGAAATATCTCACACGTAGGAACCTTCGTTTGAAAAAATCGTCTCTCACGTCACACGACGAATGAAAATAACGAAGGGCACGTGCGTACGCACCTCTTTGCACTTTTTCTCTCGCTTCTTGAGTTTCCCGAGTTTTCATTGCATGCCAAAAGTATTAGATTTCTCGTTGACAGGACGGGAAATGCCTGCATATGATCTATTAAAAAGTAGTACGGATGGATGGGGGAGCAGGTAAAAAAGTTGTAAAGCGAGATGAGACGCGTGAAATCTACACACGTGCATCACATATTTGAACTCGAACATAATTTAAATGTAAATCTCATTAGTTTAAAAATACGTAATCACGGTTACTTTTGACGTTGAAAATTATTTTAACTTAATACAATTTTACAATTTTTAACAAAATTTAAAAAAAATCCACGATATTCAAGATTTATTAATAAATGAAAATGATGTTTTAAAATAATAAAATCTCAGAACACTTCGTTTACGTGGAATCTCGTTCCCAAAAATTTATTTATCCTATCCTAAAAATACGCGCAACACGCGGCGCACCAATCGATTAAACAATTAAAAAAATTTATTTTCTCAATGACTGCACACACACGGTTATAGCGCCAGACGCGGAGCCACATATATTCCAGGAAATCCCCCGTGAGGCTCTCTTCGTGTTCTTTGACGAGTTGTCAACGCCCGACGTCTGGCGCTTCCCTCGTCCCGGCATCTCTCAAGACGGGAGCGTAAACAGAGGAAACATCGGCTGGCCACACGGGGACTTGCATCAGGCTGCTGAGAAAGTTTCCGGTGAAAAAAAAAAATTTGTTCTCCTCCGGCGTGAGAGGTCTGTCTCACGCGTGTTTTCGGTTAGTAGTAATTTAAGATAAGTCAAACAAGTCCGGGAGGAGTGGTGCAAGTGTTTCTTCCGTGACTTTTCAGCTGAAAACGGACGTTTTCTCGCGCCTGCTTCGAAAGTGTTGTGATTCTGGTAATTTGATTATAATTAGGAGTTCTTCGAAATTTTGTTCAACGTAACATGGTTTTCTTTGTTATTCTTATAATTATCTTGGTAGGGAATTTAGTTTACTCGGAGAACATTGTTTATATGCTGAAGCGATATAATAGTTGTACATATGAATGAATTTAATATTAAACTGAGTTAGATTCATGCTGTACAAAGAAATTCGGTCTTTTTTTTCAAAACTTGCAAGAACTTTCAGTAACAATCACGAAGATTACATATCAGAGATTTTTAAAGTTTAGTAATTAAAAAACATAAATTTTCTATCAGGAACTAAACTAAATTATAAAGACGAAACGTAAATAGGTACGTCGTCTTTTAGACTCGGAGGCGGCAGCAACGTATAGAGAGTTCCCCATAAAGATGCACTGCTGATCAAAGGAAAATCGCAAGTACGTTTCAGCTTAACAGTTTTGCGCGGAGTCTCTACCCTCCCCAAAGTGCGTATAAATCATTTAAGCAGATTAAACGCGGGGAAAATTAAAGTATTAGTTAGCGGGCGTGGGCAAGCGCAAAGCAGTGTAGCCTCCTTGTACAGAAGTTATATGGCGCGCGCAGGCAATATTTGCGCTTCATGTTCCATTAGGCGATGCCACTTTTAATGCGATTACACGGATTACTTATATGAAGACTTTGATTCTTTAGAATGGCATTTCTTTGTGAATTTCGGACAAGGGAACTCTTTGTTCTACTGATGACTTAGTAGTGAAGAAAAAAAATTGCGAGTTCTTCTTTTTTTATAAGTATTATAAACAATTCATAATTAATGCTCTAAAAGAAAATTTAATAATGTTCTCTAATATTCAAAGTTAAATATTAAATTTTATACGATTAAACATTTCTGTTGTTAAAAATTATTTTGTCTTGGAAAAATCATGGAATCCTATAGCATAAATAACTATGTGTGACTGAGAAACCCAATTATAAAGTCGGTGTGATATTTGTTTGGGTATTTAAAAAGTTAAAGATTTTTGCATAAGAACACTTGAGTTTCTAATATCTATATAACCTCTGAGCGCTTTTAAAATGGGAAGAAGTAGGAATTCGTTAAAAATTCATCTACTCCGCGAGTGCAGTTCAATACTCTCAAACCTCGCTGTTTCTCTCGCTCCCTCCCTTAGGTGAGAGAGTACCACGACCCAGTTTTCCTTCTCTATCCGTTTCACCTCTTCGTACCTCTTCATCTCTCTCTCTACCTCTATCCCTCTCTTTCTCGTCCATGTCGCCGTCTCGCTCTATTCCGTGACGTATATTACGAGTGCGAAACTTGTCAGACTCGGTTCGAGCAGCTCGAAGAAGAAATTTTTAATCGAGAAAGTTTCGCGAAGCTCAGCATGAAGGCCAGAAAGAGGGAGAGGGAAAGAGAGAGAGAGGCTGGAAATCGCGCGATATACGCCGCGCACCGCCGCGAATTCATCCCGCGAAGAGACGAGGAAGAGAGAGAGAGAGAGAGAGAGAGGAAGCAAGTGCGCCGTTTTATTAAAAGGCTCAGTCCAGAACCGCGTGCCTCTTCGACGGAGTTAGCCTTTTGCCGAGTTCCTTCGTCCATCTAGGCTTCGTTGAGCTTTGAAAGGAGAATACCTGCAAAGTTTTAGCTAAATTTTTGCCTTCGTAAGTGCAGTGTATTTCTCATCATCGTATGTTCATGAGGTGCTACAAATGTGAACGTGGTTCATCTGACTCAGACTGATTAACTAACAGTAATTTCTTTTATAAAGTTTTTATATAGGATATCAAAAAATAATTTAGTTCATAAAGAAGCATTCCGAAATTAAACTTTTATCTTCTTATTACAATTTTTAAGAATTAAATTATATACAATTTAGGCTAATGGATATTATTAAAATATGATGTTCATTTAGTAGGATTTATTTGTAAGCTCAAATTTTGTTCATTCTTGAAATTTTACAACGAAAAAAGTGGTATTGGGCTCTTCTGCTTCTTCTCAAAGTTATCACGGTTGTAATTAGTCGATTAATATACTAAACAAAATATTTTTAATATTTATTTCATATTACATTTCGTAATTGTATTAAATACTGTTTAATATGAAACAAAAACTGTTTAGTGAACTTGAAAACATGAAAAAACGAGCAATTTTCGATTTCTCAATGCAACAGCTTTGCTGAGCTTCAGTTGTGCCATTTCTATTTATCCAGCGGCCACAAAGGACTCGCCCGAGAAAACAATTAAAAGATCTCTCCCGCTCATTGCGAAAGTGACATTCTCTCTCTCTTATCCTCCAGAATAAGAGAGACAGAAGCGGAGAGGGAGAGAGAAGGCGAGGTTGAAAAGCCCCCCCGTCGGCCTTCTCACAACCACCCGGAGCAAGGGCTGCTGCTACTGCTACGCTGCGGCCATCACGCCATCAAAACCCTCTCTCTCTCTCTCTCTCTCTCTCTCTTCACCCTCACGGCGGCAATACCAGGCCTCCACCGCGCACAGCGCGCGAGGATAATTGGTGTAATTTCTCGAGGACTGATATAAACGCTCGACGTCGCGCAGCAGCAGCCGCCGTCTCTCTCTCTCTCTCTCTCTCTCTCCCGCATGACTAAAGCTCCTGACGTATTACAGCTCCTCGCTTACCTACATACGCGCGCTCACCCGCGTACATGTGTATAAGCACGCGTTCACTTCAGGGGTGTGCATACACATACACACATACATACGCATACATATACACGTATATACATATATAGAGAGGCAGCACAGTGTGCCGGTACAATAGCGCGTTTGCCCGGCATTGTGTCGACGCGCTTCGCTCGAGCCGTGCGCGCAAGCTCCTCCGGCTCCTGATGAGAGAGAGAGGAGGGCTACAGAAGAGAAGGTTTACGAGCGAACGTGCGTTCGCGTGGCACCACTTTAAAGTGAATTTCCTATATATGTGTGTGTTGGTGTGTGTATGTGTGTTGCGAAAGCGGCCCGTTAGTAATATAACGCGTTGACTCATAATGGTCCTCTTTAAGATGTTGCCAAAGTGGGCCCGGCAGCTTCCTTTGCGATAGCACGTCCTGCTTTGACTCGGTAAGCAAAGCGTTTATCAGCAATTAAGATGAATCTCCAGGACGAGGTTGTTGTCACGTTTGGCTCGCTGTTTGGATTAATGTAGAAAATTTAATCTAGTATATTGAAATCGTTTGATTGCTTACTAATGGTTAAGTAACTATTCAACTTTTCTATAAGTTGTTGTCGTCATGGAAAATGGAGAGTGTAGATATTAAGAAGTGTTTATTAGCAAAGAGACATAGTTATACGTAACTATGTATAATAGATTCTCAACTGCATGGATACTCTTTAGATGATATTAGCAGCTGCGCAGGAGTAATTACGACTGCAGAACATGTATATATTGTTTTATATAGAAAATAGTTGGCGAAATTATATAAACAGGTAGAAAATAAAAGAAAATGTATATAATTGGAAATTGGAAATTGTAAAAGAAGAAATGCCACGTGTCTTTACATAAATTATCATCGTTATTCATGCTTTTGGAGATGCGGAAAATCATCTTCGTGCGAAGTACGTTACTGTTAATTACACGCCAGTTCTCGTCCTTTTGTCTGCTGCCAATTAATGCATATCACTTATACTAAACCGCAAGTGCATAGAAATCATTTCAGGCAGTTAATTACTCTCTGAATCCAAGCACTTCAAGATACTTACACGTAAAGCTGCAGCTGAGAGAAATTATTAAGTACAGTGTAATGATCAGAGTCTATACCTCGATATTATGGAGTTTAATTATTACAAAATTTATAACATTTAAAATAGTTGTCCTTCAAACTAAATATTCAGTAATATTCAACTTTAACTTACAAACTACATATTTAGTAGTTACATTTTAAGTTTGTTTTAATATTAATACTTTTTGTTGCAGCAAAATATGTCTATTGAAGAATATATGTATTTTTCGTATTTCACTGAAATACTACATTCAAATATTATTTTCTCTACTTCTATTTTTTATTTACATTTATATATTTTTCTTATTTTTCGATAAAATCTATTTTCAACGCAATATTTTTCATGTATATTAAAAAATATAACCAAATAATATGTTGCTAGCATATTAAAGTATAAATATATTTTGAATCTAAAACGACAAATAAAATTTTTAGAGAAAAACATTAATTTATTATAAATGAACTCTGAAAAAATTTAAATAGATAGCCACCAAACGTGTATCAAATACTACAGTAGCGCTAGACTAAAAGCTACTATTCGCCACGCGCGACGGCTACTCGCTTCCATTTCCTCGTGGCAGGGGAAACCATGTAAATGACACATCCATTAAACACAGTAGGAATCAATCATGCAAAGTGAAATGAACGAGCGGCCGTGCGCACATCGACCCCTCGGTGCAAAAGACAAGAGAGAAAAAGAGAAAGAGAGACCGTCGCTAAAAAAGCAAGAAAGAATCAACGAGGGATTACACGCAGTAGTGCATCGCACATGCAGTACTAGGGAGAATGAGAGGGAGAGTAGCAGAAAGAGAAAAGGATAAGAACAGAGGCACATTTTAATGCTCCTTGACATTGATCGCATCCGCTGCGCAGGGAAAAGAGAGAGAGAGAGACATACAATGCTGTCATGCGTCGCCCTACCTATATGTGCACATCGGCTCTGGATACTTACTGGTCTGGTCACGTGTCTATATCCGAAGCCACTAAACCGCTCGCTATCCTCTGTCTCTCTCTTGCTCTCTCCTGCTTTCTCTCATTCGGATCAGTTGGCATCGACTGATCGCGAAGCCACTCTGCAAACGAACTGTGAACGTGTTTACACGCGGCCGCGGCTCGCTGAATCGTAAAGTACTGCTAGGTCACTCTACGCCTCGCTGAAAAGTTCGCGGCCTTTTAAGCCAAATCGGAAATTTATGATCAATTTAATGGTACTGTCCGTGAGAATTTCCCCCATGTTTGCGTCGTCCACTCTCCCTCGCAAGCTATGTATGAACTTTTATTCCAGCGGCGTTCGCACGCTGAGTTTCCGGTCATCGGAGCAGTTGAGTAGGCGACGGAGAAAAATTAGGGCAGCAGTCGTCGTTATGTATACGTGGGTGACCCTGATGTTTCAATATTGGCACACACGAAATGTAGGGCAATTTTTATTTCAAAGGGAGTTGGTTTATTAGGGTACAGGTCAGGTGATAAAAATATTGTCGATTTATCGAAGCAAATATTTGGTTATTATAAATAATTGGATGAGAAGAAATAGAAACTTGTCAGTGTTCAAATCAATTAATTACAATAATGTTTAATAAACAATTTTCGAATATTACATTATTTATATAATGAAAAAATCAAATTTATTTATAAAAATAACCTTATTAAAAATTAACTGTGACAGGAATATCTACAAAGCTAGATTATTTCTTTTTTACGAAATGTCTTACCTTAGATATCTATTTCCATTATTGCACATTTTTCTAAAATAAATTATCTATCGTACAGCAGTTGAATTATTGAATTACTTTATAATTATACTAAGAAAATAGAGTTTTATGAGTTTAAAAAAATGTAAAGGTCTTATGCATAATATTAAATATCTCTTTCCACTAGAAATATCTTAAAAATTTTCCTTGCATTAAATAAAATGTATTTTTATACCCAAATTAACTGTTATAGCATATTGATACACAGTACCATTCGTATAGCCATCGCTTTCCCTGAATCTCGGGACGATTCAATTATTCATGAGTTAATCCATTACTTCCATCAATTCTAATCAGTTTCCATCAGCGGCAACGCCGACATTATCACGCTGGCAAATCGGGAAATGCGCTGACAAAAGGGGGGAGAAAAAAAGACGCGAGAAGGGATGTAACCAGCAATCTTCGCCGGTTCGTTAAACATGCGGCTTAACTAATGAACACGATTACGAGCCTCGTCGAGTCCGTTGCACAGCTGACCATCTCCGGAAGCCTCTATACCATCACCCCCGAAAATTATATGCGGACCGGGGGGCGTACAAATTTTGCGGCAAGCCGCCGCGGTACATTCGTCATTAAATCAGCACCTCGATTAAGATTCAATCGGCTGTTATTGATTCGCAATCGGCCCAGAGAAATTGGTAGTCATTGTCGGTGGCTCCCATGCCTGCATGCCTTATGTATAGAGCGGCGATTGGCGCAGACGCGTCGGCGTCGGGGCCAAACCGTCAGTACAGTTCACGCGTGTATATATATATACATGCATGCGAAACCGAGAGCGCCTCCGTATATACATACATACACCCACGCGCGAGCACTGTGCGCAGTGATTAATGCTAACTGCACGAAGCCATCTCTTCCACGAACTATCGCCATTCAGTCTATCGCTCGGGCGTTAACAGATGTATCCCCTATTAATCAACCCCGCGAGCTCCGGCAGACCAGTACCGCTGCCGTGTGTGGATGGAAGCGTGCATTATGGGGTGCGTACTCGCGAGAGAGAGAGAGAGAGAGAGAGAGAGAAAGAGAAAGAGAAAGCTACTGCGTTGTATATTCTCTTGCGTGTAGCGATTTCGCGTTTTTCCGGTGTGCGTGCACGCAGTTGCGATGCGAGAATAGACGTGCGCACGTGTATGTGTGTATATATATATATATATATATGTTGCGCTGATTCGAGTTACGCCGACGGAATGGGGTGTACGAGCAACGTGTACGCGGGATATTCGTCGCCCCGGGCGATGTAATTTTCGAGTTGTCGACGGGACTGCAAGGGGAGGCATGGCTGTTCCCTGCACTGTTGTCTGTCTAGGCGTTGTCATTGTTTTGACGTTCTTGATATTTTGTTTGCTGCGTATACGTGAAACAATTAAGGGGTCCTGTGGATATTCAGGAAGTTCATGCCAACGTGGTAGAGGCGTATACGCACATGAACCGGTTTCGTATTTTAATTTAACTGGTAGGCTGGTTTGTGGGAATGTATTTTGTTATTTTACAGGATTTTCAAATCAATTTTGAAGAGAAAGTTTGGAGTTTCTATATTTTCATAGGTATTTTACGTAATTACACAGAGAAAAATGTTTGAGTAAAAATTACTATACTGTATTGAAACCGGGGGACAGACTCGCATTTTCAAAAAATTTACTATACTTCCTAGTAAGAATTGCTATATTTCTAGTAATTTTTACTGCATTTATAACAATTTTTACTATAGGAAGTATAGTAAATTTTTTGATAATGCGAGCCTGGTTTCAATAAAGTATAGTAATTTTTACTCAAACATTTCTCTCCGGGTAGTCAATCATACAAAATATATTCTATGACAGTAGCGGTTTTATTACTCAGATAGCAAAATATCTCTCCGAAATTCGTCTACTTAATTGCAAACGTTATTTTAATCACGCAAGCGTTTCATTTATAACACTTTCATGCTTAATTTAATACATTTTTCGTTATCTCTTATAGTACTCTATAAAGGCGCGTTTTAATAGATAACCGCCCTAGGCAATTAAAAAAATTAACGAAAAAAAAAGCTCGTTTAATAACCTTCAATAAAAGTCAGCGATAAGAACTACCGATAGGGAAAGAACGATCGAAGCAGTCCGTAAAAAAAGTAAGATCTAATTAAAAGATGAGACTGCACAGAAATATGCGCCGTCGCTCTTCGCACCTCCCTCGCAGATACTTGTACACACACAATACACTATACTACAGCGGCACACCAAGGGCGAGGGTGCAAAGTTCGCTCCTGAGCAGGGAAAAAGGCGGGGAGATCCCGACGAGATCTCCTCGAGAGACGCCACCACCGACGGCGACGACGACGACGAAATTGATTACGGGGACGCGTCGCTGACGGCGGCGATAATGGCAGTTAACGCGTGCGCTCGAGGGGACTGCTACGACGCAGATATATAGAGAGAGAGAGAGAGAGAGAGAGAGAGAGAGCTGCTGCCGCAGGCCGCTTTTCCGTCGCGCGACCGTGAATTTCTTTACAGCTGTTTGCGGCGGTCGCGCCGAGATAGGACACGTTCCAGCAACCCCCTCTCGTCTAAATCTCCGCGGCTTTTTTCCTCGCGGGAAACTCTCCTGTATATAGCAGCAACCTTGTGTGCGCCTGTGTACTGCGCGTTATCTAGCGTCAGGCAAATGTAGTATACCGAGTGTGGATATCGTATAAAGCGCCGCCGCCGCCGCCGCGTGTCATAAGGCAGCAAGAGCCGAGAGATGATGTGGATCCTTGCCGCCGGCTCGGAAGAGATTTATTTTTCAGTAAACTGCGCTGCTTCGTGCCGCGGATTTCGTTAAGGAGTTCTTTTTCTTTTTTATAGGGGAGGGCCTTTTGTCCTTCTGTAATTTAGTACTGCCACGTGGGCTTTTGTTGTATATACATTATATAATATTCCGATGTTAATGCGTATTACTCTAGCTATATATTAGTTGTGAATGAATAGATGAGAATTGTTTATGTTTCACGATGAACTTTAAATATTAATATCTATGTGGTAGATGTTAAATATTTCAGGATGTCATATCATGAATAAAATTTCATCGATACCTTGGAAGCGACAGCTACTGACATTTCTTATTAATAACTATCCCGCGCGATATGAGATTGCATATACTGTATATACATACGTGAAGCTTAAACTCGTTACTTTTTTTCATGCACGAAAGCATGTACAGCGGGGTAAGTATCAACGTAGACGATCTTCCCCACTCTGCCAATATTGCCATGAAAATCGATTAGTCAGATAAGAACTATCTTATCCGTGAAAAATTTGCATTTCCCTCAGCCGCCACCACCACCACCGCCACGTAGACGGAAGAGCAGCAGCAGCAGCAGCAGCGACGGTGGCGGCGCATTTTCACTCGCAGCCTCGTTTCATCCAGGAAATTGATCGACGTGAAATAAGAGAAGCCCGAAGCTGAAGAGAACACCGCTGCCGCTTCAAGCAGTAGGAAGAGGGATAGATAGAGAGAGAGAGAGAGAGAGAGAGAGAGAGAGAGAAGAGAAGAGAGAGGACATATTTTTATTGACGTGAGGAAAATTACAGCCAGGTCTCTGTGTGTGAGAGCAACAGCGGCATAGGCGAATGCAACACAACTGCAGATCCTCTCTCTCTCTCTCTCTCTCTCTCTCTCTCTCTCTCTCTCTCTCTCTCTCTCTCTTTCCCAAGTCAAACGATTCATCAGCCGATTAATTACACGTCAGGTGGCGTCTTAGGCTGTCGCGAGACTTGACGGTACCAGCGAGCGAACGCTCGCGGATTTACTCCTGAGAAAGATAGATATGGTGATATACACGGTCCGGAACGAAGAGAGAGAGCGAGAGAGAGAGAGAGAGAGAGAGAGAGAAGGAAGAGAACATCCTGTGCTTGCCGAAGACAGGTCGGAGGGTGTTTTGGGATACAAACTGATGTGTATAGATGCCACGGAAGTACGTGTGCATCAACAGTAAGCAATTCCGTTGTTTATTTAATTCTATCAAGAAAGCAAATTGCATTTATAATCAAAAGAATCTAAACCTGTTATATCAAATGTGAAAATAACAGTATGAGACCGATATTTCATTTAACTGTAGTCATTGACGATACTATAAGCGCAATGTACACTGAGAAAAATGTTGTAGTAAAAGTTACTATAATTGTAGTAACGCAGGGACAAACTGACAATATTGAAAA
>JAYJLV010000001.1:15682012-15699216 GCA_036873485.1 Torymus texanus | reverse complement strand
CAGGTAATTGCATTTACCTCGGCAGAATTACTATTTTGTAATAATAGCTGAAATAAATAAATAAATAAATAAATATGTAAGATCGGGAGAAACGAGATAAATCGCGATACTTGTCTCGTCAATTGACACATTCAAGATACATATTTACACGATATTATGCGGTTCGCGTTTATTTTAGATAGAGCGTATTCTTTAATTTAATTATGAAACGAGTGAATATATTACAAAATTAGCAATTGTTCAATGAATTATTCTTACTTATTGAAGAAATTTTTATTTTTCTGACATTTCTATTAAATTTACGACCATTTGTATTCTATTTGAATTGTACTAATATAGTAAAATTTTAAAATGTTTATAATTTGAAAGTCTATAGGAATTTTAAAAATAAACAGATAAATATATATTAGCCATCATATTCACATTAAATTTGAATAGATAAAATAAATTATAACTACGATAAGCGAAAAAAAATGATGGACTTATCCGGTTAAGGCACAAAATTTGAAAAATGAACTTATCTGGTTACGTTTCGGATGAATTGTAGCTTTACGGTAATATTTTTGTTAGTACTTCAAGTGGTAAATGAAAAAGGCCTATTTAAAGGTACAAAATTCTAGGTTATCTCGATTTTTTCAAAAAATGGACTTATTCGGTTATTCCTGGAAGCCACAGATATATATTCGCATTAAAATAATAAAAGTCAACATAAAGTTAATTAACGTCATTAGCCGCTTAATAACTTCTATCAATTCTAATTCTACGCGTACTGTTAACATTCAACAATGCGGAAGTAGTTCTTCGTTTCATACCGAGCTTTCGCACTATACGCGCATCACAGTTGAAAAGTTCGCGAGGAAAACGACGAGACGCAGGACGAGGAGGAATCACGTGGCTCCTTCTCTTTCTCTCACACTCGCGTACCAGAGTGTGCGGAAACGCAAGCCTGCGCGGAAATTCCGAGGATACCGGAGCATCGGCTTTTCTCGCAAATAAGACTAGCTGGTATATGTGTATGTGTGTGCTCGTGTACGTATACAGGTATATATGTATACTCTCTCACTCTCTCTCTCTCTCGCCTCGACGAGAGAAAACGCAATAAGCCGGCCGAGCCGCTCGGCTGCGCGGATGACGAATAGCTCTAATAATCGCCGCTGTGCTCGCGCAGCGTCTTCCGTCTTTCCGCGTGTACACGCTCTGTATACACACAGTCGTGTCTGTCTGCGTATAACGGGGAGAGATGGCGTTCTTTGATCTCGGCCGGTGAACGCCCGGGAGACCCGCGAAATCAGAGTTCAGAGGCGAGAACAGGAGAGAAAGAGATAAGGTAAGGCTGGATTCCGTCGCTGTGTATGTGGGTGGGTGAGCGCACAGTATTTCCTCGAGGTCCGGGTATAGGGTGAGCTTGCGTCGTATAGAGGAAAGAGAGAGAGAGAGAGAGAGAGAGAGAGAGATGCCTTTCTATCTCTGTGCAGTGGCTTGTGAGTAATTTCTTCAAATTGTTTGGCCGGTACATTGGTCGAAAAAGCTACGCGTGTTAGGGGTTTACCTTCTTTTCTTGATAATACGTTACGATAGGTTGAGTGAATAACGCACGTATAGAGCAAATGAACATTAGGAAAGAAATTTGACATATCTGGCAATCGCACAAACAGTCAAATCACGAAATTAATCAAGAAACTGCTGAGTCACAGTGTAAATAGTATTTTAGGAATCGATAACTACGTGTTTTAATAGAATAACATGATTGATGATAAAGTTGATGGCAACAGAGGATATTAGTGTTTCCATTAGTTATTTTTTAAGTTTATGACGAACGTTTCGGTGGATGATCATGATGTAAAATTTATCGTTGCTATCCTTTGGTATACAATTTATTCTATTAGAGTGATTGAATTCTACGCAAGTAAAAAGCTATTTGGATTACTCAATTTGTACTATTGCAATTTCCTGGTATTACAATATTATCATCAATCATCTATATGTATATTAAAATTGCTCATATGTTTAGATGAAAAACGCAATAAATAATCAATAAATTATATTAAAGATTGGACTAAAATTTGTTAGGAATTCGATTCATTATCAAAAACTACTTCACCTCATTATTTATACAAATCAATGTTTTTATTTCTCTATCAATTTATCCATTATAAATATTAAATTATATCAATCTTTGATGTTATTCAAATCTAGAAACAAGCAATTAAATTATTTATATGAATACCGCAGTATTTACAGAACATCCATAGATATTAAACAATATTGTAATATTTATCATTAGCTTAAATATACGACAAAATTAGCTTTGTTTGCACAATGATTACAAGAATTTCAACATCAATCGTAACGTACTTAACCGTTATTTTCTATTATTATACATTCTGCGTATTATTGTTCGTGATCATTTAACAGAATATGTACGTTTTAGTAAACTAAACTACTTTAATTAATTTCGATATTCGATATATGGAAGTTAGCATTTCCACATTTACCGACATCATAACTTCCAAACCCGCGATATTCCAGCGTGGAGGACTTTTTCGCGTACAGCCTTTATCTCTCACTCTTCATACCTCCCGGCCGCAGCGCGCGTGAAGCGAGAAAAATCGAGAGCTCGTCGGCACCGTGAATAAGACATTCCTCGAAATCTTTACCTGCCCTCCCTGTACTTCCAGCTCCCTACGCTCTTTTCGCGCTCGCGCAGAATCCATCGCGTTAAGGGAAAATAGGAGGTAAGAAGAAGAAGAAGAAGAAGAAGAAGCGCAATCCGAACGAAGGAGACGAGAGGTAGTAGAAGAATCCTCGTGCTTCGTCGCGCGAGAACCAATGTCTCTCCGACTTCTACGTCGTTGCTGAGATTCTTTCTCTCTCTTTCTCGTTCTCGTTTCCTGGCGATTTTCATACCAGGCAATTCCAAGCAGAAAATCGAACCAGCTCGCGTCCGTGCGGCGCTGAAATTTTGGGCGAAAAAAAAGGGACGCCACGCGCACTCCGAGCTTCTCTCATTCGATAATGTCAATTCTATTCATGAATTCGAGGCCGAAAGGTTCCTCTCCGCGCTTTTTTATGTGCGAGAGCGACAGTGTGAAAGGATGGTAATTGGGGGTGTTTCGGGCTGGCGGAAATCCGCGTTCCATTATACGTGTTCGAAAATTAATCACCTTTATGGAGGAGATTACAGTCGCGTAACGGGAAATTCTTTTGAGCGAACGGGATTCCTCTCTCGGTGAAAATTGAATTTCTTCCTTTTATTTTGAATTTGGGTATCGATAGCATGCTTTAAACGTGCCGCGCGGGCCACTTTTCCGTCGTCAAGGGATCAAATGGGATATAGCTGAAAACAATTCCATTTTTTGTCTCCGGTTGTTTGTATATTTGTGAAATGTGAATTGAGTTGCCCTTCGTTGAAAAAAAAACAAGAGTTTTTGAAGATTGAAAATAATTGAATTCAAGCAGCATTAAATTTATTTAAAATTAACTAAAAACATAGTGTTTATATTTTGAGTATTATCTGATTCTTACAATTAGATGAGTGCAAAAATTGTATGTAGAGGTATCGTCTGACTAGTTTCGGAATGTATCTACTTATGACTTACAGAAATATATCATAATCGATTTTGACGATAACATATTAATCCGTTAATTTCTAAATTGAAAAAAAATCATCTTAAAAGTTAAAATTTGTAATTTAATAATCAAAACATCAAATATATATATATATATATATATTAAATAACTAAATTTTTCTTAAAATGTTGGCAAATATTTGAGTGAATCTTGTAATATAAGAAATGAGCATAAGAAGGTGATACAGAAGTGTTAATATTTATATAATACTATACGGCAATGACAACGTTTTTATGTACAGCTGCATAAAACAAAAGTAAACTTTTTAACACCTATAATAAAACAAGTTAATATCATATATAATATAATCGATATATTTCAACCTGTGCCAAGTTACCTGATATAATCCAAAAAATACAGAAAAAACCAATCAGTTTATTCAAACTACACTGCAGATTTAAATAACTTTTAAAATAAGAAATAATCGAAACTACGATACCATCTTCCACTCATCCAAAGTATACCTTGCAATATACCTTTGAAAAGAAAAATATTATTTCCTCCAAACATACTCATATAATCTCTTTGAAGCAACACGCCATCTCTATTTATTTAATCATACTACGTGTAAATATACGTAAACCCTTTACGAATGTCCATTTTTTCTTGGCGCTGCAATTTGTTATCCCGTTTCTTTTTTGTTCGTATGTCTCTATGGGTTCCCTTACGCTCCGCAGAACGAATAATTTAAAAGCTCATTAGCTCGACCGGTTCTTAAATTCGGAATAAAGTTCGTCAGCCATGGAGAGACCTCGAGATTGTACGACGACGACGACGACGACGGTGGCGTAGCTCAGTGGCAACCTAGCGCAGAGAAACGGTAATATAAGGGACGACAAAGCCGAGGCTCGCACGACGACGACGACGACGGCGGCGGCGGCGCAGCTGGTGCATTAAGCTCGGCTGCGTTATTTGGACATGATTTTCCGCTCTTAAATTACGAGACCTTTCGGGGCGCGCTCGTTCCAGGACACGACGTTCCCGGGGAGATTGTCTTCACGGAGTAATAACGACTTTTTTACGGTCCCCTCGTGCAGAAGTGATCGAGTTTACTTTGTTATTCCAAGTGAAAATCGCGCTTAATGAGGTGCGTTGTTAAGGGAATACTATACCGATATTTTCCATTGTTCACGGGGGATAACTGTAATTTGGTAGAGATTTTTTAATTATCGTCGTTTGATGTTAAGGCGCTGAAATGATTCTAAAACTGGATTTCTACATACAATTCTTTTAGTTATATTGATCGCGAAAATATACCATATCAAAATAAAGTATAAATTTAAATTAAAATCTACGGGTTTAATGATATTTTTGGCCTTTGGGACACTTGCTATGAGAAATATAAGGATCCGGGTATGCATCATAACTATTTGGATACTGTTTTTCACGAGAAGTTTTTATGATTTATGTGCTTTAATGTAGATAAATCAAGAGTTTAAAGAGGTTCACGTCCTTTATCTTACTTAGTCTAATTTTTCCTATTCCTTAGTTCCCATTTATCTGTCTTGTTAAGTAAATATAGTAAGAAAAATATCAATCTAATAGTCACGTATTTTCAGCGTTTCAGCAACAAAGAAATAATTTCGCGAAGTAACTGATCTCTATTTAATTGCAGGTCAAATAATTTCAGTACTATACCTCTATAACATCTCAGATAATGCATATCATCATTTATTTAAGTTATGAACTTTTAACAGTCTACAAATAACGCATCATAAAAGAAACATGTATGAATGAGTTTTATATTGATCGAATGTATATATACCTCGAGTTTATCTTGCTAAAAGTATCGTACGCATATCCACTTGACAATTATAAAAAGAAGCTTCAGAGTTTATCTCAATATATATGTTCATACCAACAGCTGTTTTATTCTATACTAGCATATATTCAATATAAGCGTGTTGTTCCGACCATTCGATTAGAATATAAAAAAGACGAATGGAAAAAGAAAGCATTAAATTTGATGGCAGGACAAAAACTTACTTACGAGTTGAACGAGTCTAAGATCTCTCCGAGACGTAATACGGAAATGTACAGTACAGAGGTCGAGAGAGAATATATATACGAGAAAGAGTCCGAGATATCTTGTTTGGCCAACTCAGTATCAGGAGAACCAACCTATTCCCCCCTCTCTCTCTCTCTTACGTTTCTCCTCAATATATGTCTCTTCATCGTCTCCATCGATTGCGATGTCTATTTTCGTGCTTGCACTTGTTATCCCAGTTATAGGGAAGTTTGCACTCATTACGCTGTCGTCTTCGCGCACACCAGCGCAGCGCTACGGTGGGAAATTCGTCTGTCTCATTTCATCTTCGACGTTACCGATCTTTTCTCTCTCTCTCTCTCTCTCTCTTTCTTCTACTCGTTCTCTCCATTCATTTCTCTTTCTCCACTTTTTCCACTTCGACTTTTTTCCTCTTTTTCTGTTCTCTCCTTCCCTCGTTTACTCTCTCTCATTTCGTTTTTCTACTTTCCTGGTAAAGCAATGGCCATCTAAAAAGCTTGATAATGTGCGGCGGATTTCTCCCGAAGAAAGCTAAAAAGTAAATTAGTCCCCGCACGGGTCTTTGAAGATTTATTGATGGCTACTTCTGTACTACTACTAGGTATGTTTTCCTTTTTGCACCGCAGTTAATTGGCACACTTCCAGCGGCTTATTTTCCTTTTCTCATAGAATGCATGATTAACATCAGTTTATTATAAGATAAGCCATCATTATAACAAAATCTTTTCTCTACAAGAATTATCTTATTAAAGTTAAAGCATGAAGGGAAAGTTAAAATAAAATTTTTATGGAGATATTTAATCACTAATCTTTTGAAACCAAAAGATAAAACTTTCAGAAAAACTGACTTTGAAATTGAACTTTAAAATTGTTTTTCGATTGCGAAGAATCAATAGGCTTATTCCGGATTGCTGAAATTATGCAGAGGAGACAGAAGAACGCAAGCTAAGATCAATACGTAGATTTGGCTTTAGGCGAAGATTACTTTGAAAAGCATTTATGTAGGTATCGGCATGAATCCATCAAGCTATTTTAGAGAGTAATAACTAGAGTATCTTAGGTGCAGAGATGCTCATGACTTATCGATCAGTCAACATAACCATTTTGAGCCGATTGCAATTAGTGCTGTAGTTAGGCGAATGTACACTCCGATCGCTTAGGGGCGGTGGGTTAGCACTCTGCCACTCGACGGAATCATCGTTATTGCATGTGGAATATCAATGACTCGGAACGATCATCACTGCTTATGTGATTAGAATAATAAATATCATATTATCAAAAACAAAATTCTTATTTGCTCTACTATAAAGTATACTATTCTTATAGCTTTAAAAAAAAAAATTATATAAATTAATTTATTTATTAAATACGTATGGCCCCTGTTGTATTTTATACTTTCACATGAAAATCACAAAAATACTTTTTACACCACTCTAATCCAAAAATCATAACTTGAATATGGTTATTCTACTTTCGTGGTATAAAATACTGTATGAAACTCGTGTGGAAGGTGATTATTTACCGCATGAGACGTTTTTCGCACGTGCGAAGCGACTGATAACATACTATTATTTCACTACTCTAAAAATAAACACTAAAAATTTTGGTATTAGATAGATAACTTATCTAGGTATTTTTAAATTTTTTAGTGAAAATTCAAAAAAAATAACATACATATTCTTTATCACACACTCAGTTTTTGGCGATAATTACACGACATATTTTACTTGCTACTGCACCACTGAAAACTCTTAATCTACTATAGTCAATACGATATTTAAAAACATAACTATAATTTCGAGAATGAAACAAAATAGAAATAATCATTGTTAAAACAGTCAAAAGACAATGATGAACGTTGAAAGAAAACGCAGTTCAGTATCATTTTCCATTACCACCTTATTCTCTTGAAATCAACAATGAACCTCCCGATATCGTACAATTAATCGTTCGGCGATATTATGCTGCGGGAACGTCGACGACAGACAAAGCCGAAAACGAAAAGAAATCTCTGCGTGCACAAAAGCACATACATACACACATACATACATACTATATACGCACAGGCATCACGCAGTGTACTCTCCTCGGTTTCCAATCAGCGGACGCGCATGCACGCACGCGCACCGTTGCCTGGCAATCCCAATATATTTATTTATATATATATATATATACACGCCGCGCGTCAATCGGCGCCTTTGCCAGCAATAATCGACGCGCATAATCCCGAGGAGCGTGAGAGCGCGCGTCGGGAAAAACTTCCGCTTGTCTCTTGTGCTCGACACACGTGGGTGAGACGCGGGAGGAGTCAGAGAGGGGAACAGAGAGAAAGAGAGATAGAGAGTATTTTTTTTCGATTCCCAGGAGTCACCCGTACGCTCGAATCAATACGACCGCGACAGTTGAAGTATCACTCTTATCCTCCCCAAAAACATATTTCTCTTTTTACCCCTTTTCCGTTCGTTCGCTTCTCTCACTCTCACCCCCCTCTTCCCCCTCTCTCTCTTTCTCTCACTCTCCCGAGCTTTTATCTTTTTTCCCTTTCTTTTTGTACGCCGTATACGCGCACTCGGTTCATTTCTCTCCATCTTTCTCTCTCTGGTGAGAGAGAGAGAGAGAGAGAGAGAGTGAGTGTGCGCACGCAACGAGTGAACACTTGGAGCGCGCACTGCCATGAGTTGCATTCCACTCGAATTCTCTTTTCATTCAGCGACACGTTCGCACGATCGACGGAATACGTAGAAATTAGGCGGCGTATTGAAAAAAAAAAAATGAGTGAAGAGACGATGCAGAGAAGGGGATTATGGGTGGAGGGAAACAGAGAATGAGGGTGAGAGCGAGGGATGGAAAAATAAAATTTCAAACGGGATGATTTTTTACGCGGCCGTCTTTTCGAATTACTCTGGCATGATTTATGCTTTCATATTTCTAGCATACTTCATTTATACAAGTGTCAAGAACGAAAATATATTTGGAGTGTGTTTTATATAATCTGCAAATTATAAAGACTTTCCCAGAACACTCGCTGGTAAATAAACAAAGTATAATGTTTACTTTTATTTCGTTAATTACGTTGACTCATGTTTATTTTTTCCGCTTCGATACCATAAAGTTAATTATACATTTAAATTTTAACAGTTCAATACAACCTTATTGCAGTATATTCGAATTTGAATATTTACCGGTAAATCTGGCTTTTTTTTCGAATAATCATAACATTCAACAGTGTCGCGCTAAATAACGTATTCTCAAGCTTAAATGATTCATCACCCGAGTAATTTCATTTGAACATTCCTCCTTTTATTGTCGTCCTACTTTCCACTCAGGCGCGAGCGCGCGCGCGCGCGCGACGCAACAATAAGGAAAAGAAAAGCAATTTTAAGAGAGAGGAAGGAAAAAAAAATAAAACCGCGCGCGCTCGTTATTTTTGTAGTTTATATTTCCCAGGCACGCGTATAGCGCTGGCAATGCTAGTATAGCACACTCGAATAAACTACATTTTATTTATACCATCAAAGAAGTGTCGTTATCGCGCGGCAACTAGGGATAGCGAAGGGGGCGTTTTGATTTTCGCGACGGGCCGCTACATAAAAATCATCACGGAATCGAAAGGAAGAAGCTCGCCTGTAATGCCCAGCACACGAATATAAAAGTCGATAGGCTCCTCGTAAAGTTGCCCGGCCAACGCTTTTCCTTCGCTGTGTAAAAGTTGTTGCCGCAAGCCGGATGTAGCGTTATGTCTTTCTCTATCTCTCTCACTCTCCCACATTCTATTTCTTTGCATTATCGTCCTATTGCATGCATTTTACATTCGTTCTTCGACTCGGTACGCATAGAGTCTCGCACTACTGCTGATGTACTCTTTCACACTCGTATGAAGCGCGTATGGCATTCGCACGTGGATGAAGGATGACACCGGCAATTTTGGAAAAGCCCCGACAGGGACTTGTACTTCCTGCGTTTGCACAGTGTTGCGAAGAAGCGTGGTATTCGTTGGGAACAAGTTCTGTTGATCTTTGGCAGAAACTTTTTATTATATTTGAGTTACATTGTTATTTCGTACTGACACGATTGAAAAGACAATTGCAATAAAAATATAAGTATTTTAATACAAAAATACATTATACGTTACTCGTACGGTAATAACAAATTAATATTATAAGAATGCAAAACCGGTAATAACGCAAGTAAATTTTAAAAGAACCTCTTAATATATAACTGCAGGCAATTAGGGGTTATTTTGCGTAACATCATTTACTATACTGCTACGCATACGATATAACTAATTGCATAATAAAGTTTTTTGCCAGGCACGCGGAAAGTAATGTAGATTGTGACTAGCATCAGATACTCTTTTTTATAACGAAAATGGTTCCCACGCTCGGCCTTGCGGACCGCGTGTTTTATCAAACGGACGCTCGTTAAGCGGGATTTTCACGTGAAAGTATAGCCGTATAGCGCAAAAATATATAGTAAGCGTATTGGCTTTTCTCTCACGGGCTCGTAAAATTTGGGAATTATATTTTCTTTTCGACGGTAATGACTCTATTACAGTATCATGCTGGGGAGAATTTATACCGCAAGTAGAAAAATTAAAATACCTTTAAAAGAGGTGTAATGTAAATTTGCAGATTTTATAGACTCGCAATATTAGTCTTTTAATTTAATGAGTGGACTCGATATGTTCATGATAACGTTATTAAAAATAATGTATATTATCATGAACTTTACGTATATTTAGATTATATTGAAAACAAATAGTTTATTGAAAATTTGTTTTCGTTTTTTTTCACACTTCTATGAATAATTTTATAACTGGTTAATAAAAATTTATCATATGAAAACGAAAATATTTAATAAGACATTCAGATAATGAAACAGTGATATTATATAAGTACAATTATTCTCATTACTCTAATGATTTCGTCTTATATACAATTTTAACGCCATTTATTTGCTAAAACATGTCATTTTCATCGGCATTAGCTTACGAGACTATTCCTTATTTGTAAGCAAGCGAAATAGCATTCGAGAACAATACATATTTTTCCTTTTTTGCATAATTTCGTAACGTACAATTCAATGAAACTAGAATTTGAGAACTCTTACTGCAAAGCCCCCTATAGAAAACGCAATTTACCCACACAAACGTAAAATGTAAAAAAAGCGTATAGCACAAGTGAAAAAAAAGAGCTCGTCGGGTCCACCTCTTGAGATTACGCAATCGTGGTCATCCACTTTTCTCCCCTCGCGGAATCTAAATTACTTTTTCGCCCATTCGCCCATACCGCAACGTTTTCGTCGTCGTCGCCGCTGCCACCGCCGCTTTTATTTCCCAAAGCGCTTGCGGCTCTCTTTCCCTTCCCCCCTTTCTCTCTCTCTCTCTCTGGCGCAACTCTTTTTCTCTCTCTCTCTCTATCTCTCTCTCTTCACGAGGCGTTACGGCGCGGTAGACCTGGAAAGCCGAGCACCGATTGCCCCCAAGATGGAGATAATTTTAGGGGTAAACACACTGCTGCTACTACGGCGTATATATGCACGCACACGCCAGCGGGTTTAGCAAGTTAAGCAATGCTCTCGCTTCATGCATCTTGCCCTCACACATACATACATACATACATATACATATACACACACACGCGTATATATACGCATGCATGCATGCACACGCATAGAGATACACACAGAGGAACGTTGATGCAGCGTGCACCTCAAAGTCCGGCCGTACCGGTGGCTTGACTGATGATCAAGATTACGGATAGCCGTATAGTGAGGGATGATAGTGAGTCACTCGCTCCGGGCTTCCGGAGAAAGCGCGTCCCGATTCGCGCGCTTGCGCGCTCGATACTCAAGCTACGGACGCGAGGAGAGAGAGAGATAGAGATATTCCCCGTGTATATGATCAGATGCATTGCAGAGACTGCACAGTGCCTACGTCCCCTCTCACACACACACACATAATCTCTGTGAACTCGAATTAAGCTCGCCGACCGAAAGTGTCGAAACGTCCGGCCCACCGGCTGGAATATATTGCAGATTGTGAAGGGGATGGTTTCTTTGATGTAACGTTTGTCAGGTCAGTGTACCACGAGATTAGAGTGTTACTAAGCGGATGACTCGCATGCTCGTTAAAGGTAAATCTTTTCCAATGCGTTTTAAGAATGATTTCAGAACCTTTTTCTTTATGTAAAGTAACTAGAGTATTATTGTTAGAATTGTTATTATAAGCTTCGAATTTTTCATTTAATATTATAGCTCTCTTACTCAGGTGATTTTTCAATCAGAAAAAAGGTTATGAAAAATGTTTACTGATCGTTATTACATGCAAAACATCATCAATCTTCACAACAGTTGATTGATAGACATTTGATGCCCATAATTCCCGGCAGCAACTCGTTATTACACGTCATTAATGATTACACACGTACATCACGTTCTACATGTATGTATAATAAATTCGCGAGAGTACACCCCATTCCACACTGCTCTCCCGTTCTATCTCTTTCGCGTATAGCTCAAACAATTGAATGAGAAAATAGAAGCATATAGTACAGTAGTTGGGTTGGCGCATCTTATATACCTTTCCGTGCTCTCATACTTCACTTAGCTCGCCGGTGTGTGCACCCTTGCTGCAGAGTCGTAATTCAGCGTCGTCTTGGGACTCACTTCTCTCTCTCTCTTCTGCTATCGTGGTAGGAGAGAACGGGAGGGAGAGAGAGAGAGACAGAGATACCGCAGAGCCACTTTCTGAAAGCAAGAGCCTAATAACGCCATTAGATACATCTAGCATTTCGAATCTGGAATTAGAAACTCGCATTGTACCTGGCTTGCCCGGAATATGCCAAACGTATGCTGGAATGTTTCTGTACAGGGGCATGCGTGTGTTTGTATGTATATATGTATGTATACACCTGTTCTTGGCAACCGAGTCAGATGGTTGAAGACTAGAGCTTTCGTTTGTAATTTATATAAGGCTATTACGTCTCGTTAAATAATTAAAGTTCGTTTACATAAATGTACTTTCTTCGTACGTATATAGCAATGTAAAATAGGGATTACTCAACCATTTAAAAATAACAAGAACTTAACAAAAGCGTATTAGATATCTTACTTTAAGGAGATGTGAGTACCGATGTAATTTTTTGAACATAAAAATCGTATAAATGACATTAATACCATCGCTCAAAAAAATTCTGATTAAGTTTCTATACGTACAATGGACGGGACAAACATTTTTTAGTACAGAAAAGTTTAGAAATCAAATAATTAAATATTAAAAATAGGCTCTTACATCTCCTGAATCTTTACTTACCAGTAAGGACTCACAAATAATTAATAAGCGGATGAGAACCGGAAAAGATCCTATGGCGTCTCGAACGGAAAATAAATATGACTTACCTAAATAAAAGGACGTAAGTAGCTTTACCGTAACAATCTCTAGTAAGATGCGTAACGTTGCGCAAAGCGTGCCTCTCCAAAGAACTTGATAAAGCGCTAATTTCGTTTAACGACGACCTTACTATATTATCTTGTAGTAATTCTTTTGTATCAAGCGAGAGTACATTTAGTATTTTAGGAGACCTACTTTGTTCTACGTAAAATTAGATGTTAATATATACCTAATGTTTATTTAAGCTTAGCAAAATAAACTCTTAACACGTACGAGTGAGAACTCTTTCATTTTAATTAAACACATAGTAATTACATAATTTTCATTCGTTTGATATACATCTTTATTACACTAATTTAAACAGATTTCACAAAAACTTAATTACTCATAAATTCAACGTTAAAAACCATCAAGTTGGCCTAGAAATATATTTATTTTTGTTTTTACAACAACAAAAAAAAAAACAACTGCAACACAAAGATCCTTTCGCAACGAGAACACGGCTGGCAAAGCTTAAAAATTAGAAAATATTATTTCCGCGGGGCACCATAGTACCTGTACAAACCGCGCATGCACACACAACGTGCACTCGCGCGATCTCCGAAGGGAGGAAAAAAGCCGCTCGAGCCGCGCTCGCGCGTCTCTCGACCGAACGAAGATTTATCGTCGAGCCAAGGAAGAAAGTGGTGGGGGTGGATGGTAGCAGAGGTAGCCACTGCCATGTCGGGATGGTTAGAGGTGGAGGGGGGGAGCTACGAAGGTAGCCGTTTTTCGCGGGCTCGCCGAAGAATTACGTGATCCGGATGCACGATATATAGCGGCCACTAACGGACTAAGGGGTAACTACTAATGAAAGTTTTCACAGAGTAATTACTTTATTGATACGAGCGAGCGCCAGTATGATTTTTCTCCATTTCGTGACTGGAAAGCCAGATAAAGAACGCGCTGACGCAGAATGATGCATCTCTCACCTAGTTAGGGCGGATAAATTTGGTAACGTCAATAACGACCTCAGAGGTTACCTTGGAAGCTAGTTATCCTAACGTCCATTAACGAAAATGCTCTATTCACTGTTTTATTCTTTTTTTTTACATTTTCACTTGCTAGCTAGCCAAACAGTCCACTGATCCAGAAACTAGTCAACTCGATCGGCACGTCCCGATAACTTGCGGTCAATTTCTAACCTCCGCAGCTTGAAATTCCTCCAGTGCGCGCGCTCAGGAGTGTCAGTGCAAAATACAATTAGAAACTTGCCACTTCTTTAAAAAATTAAAAACTTTACCGGCCCCACAACGTCATCTCATTCGCAGCTCGCTCAGGGCGCGCACGTATATACACACCAGCGCCGTTAATTAAACTATTTTCTTGGCTACTGCCTTCCCCGTCTTTATCACCTCTCTCTCTCGCTCTCTCTATCCTCCCTTACCACCACCTAGTCTTCGTCGTCGTCCAGCCAAGAGCCAAGGGGGACTCATCCCACGGGATTCCAGGGATTTATTTATAGAGTAACTATCGGAGACATAAGTTTGTCAGAGCTCTCCGCGGCTGGTGCTGCTGCAGTACGAAGTAGCAAAGAGGGAGTGAGAGAGAGAGAGAGAGAGAGAGAGAGAGAGAGAGAGAGAATGGGTACGGGTTTGATATACACGACGATATCGCCTGGACCACGGCGACGCGGTCACGAGGGAGAAGGTGCACCGTGCTCGCTCGTCCGCGGTGGCAGTCGCCGCTACCGCCGCCAAGGAACTTGCGTCAAACTTCCATGGACGACAACGGCTCGCTAATGCCTCGGTAGCGGGAATTCCGAGGCATCTTTAGAACAGATATGGCGTTAACGCACATGCGTTATTTTCATTTATTAGATACGTGATGTTTGGCGCATGGGTGTAGCTTTTAGACTATAGGGATTGAATGAAAGTCTTTTTCTGAGCTCTTGTTAGAAGGTTGTAACTTTGGAAAGTCAGTCGATTAAGGTTGATAACGTACCAAATAGATATTTGAGTGAAAATCGACATGCGAAAAGAATAATAAAGCTAATCAAACGATTTTATTAAAAACTTCTTATATATTTTATCGTATCGAAAATTTAAGTAGATAATATCAAAACTAGTCAGACTCAACAAAATTAATACAATCACATGTCTTTATAATTTATTATCTCTTTTTTTTATGAAAACAAGGAGATACCAATTGAATAGCAATATTTTGCATTCCATTGTTTATAATTAATCAAAATGTGAATTTCAAAACAAAATACATAATTTCTTCGCTAATGGACAGCCCGAAAGAATATGGTAGAAACATACCAAAATTAGTAGGATTCCTGTAATAATTGATGTCATAATTAACAAATGTATGGTGTCAAAGATGATGAATCCTGCATTCTACGAAATCTTGTAATAATAATGAATGTTTTTAAAAACAAATTCAAGTTAATTAAAGACTACGAAAACAACAATCATACTTGCAAGCACAATAGAGCTTCTTAATACGATTAAAAGGGGGAAATCGCACTCGTGCGAAGTAACGCGCATTGAACATTTATATTCGTTTACAACGAAGGCAGCTGGAAATGACCATGACAATATGATTCCTAGAAGACGACAACAATGATGATAATGACAGCGAAAACAAAGTTAAGAGAATGAGAGAGAGAGAGAATACAGTATTAATGAAAACAACTGGCCGCCACGGTGTCGTTTTAGTCCTCCAGGAACTAAGGAGAGTGCACGTCCGGGAACAACTTGACTGAGCGGAGCTGAGAAGCGGCACAACTTGGTGAACAGAAACGTGAAAGCATGCAGCGTTGAGTCGAATAGAAAGAACGAGAGAGAAGCAGAGCTATTATTGGTGGTCTAGTTAACATAGGTCCTATTTTAATATAATACTATAATTTAAAGTGGTTAGTTGTATGTCACATAAGTTATTTTTGTGGATAATTTTTTTCAATTAATGAGACTTGGGTTTTCAGTAATGAGATATATTTATCAGTCATTTTTCCCATCATTTACAGAGTAATACAATTCTTTAATTTCATATACAATTTTTGATACGGATTCTAAAGAATATTGCTTAAAAGCAATCTTACAACTGTTCTTCTCTGTACATTTCTTTTGAAGCAATTCAAGTATTTTGCTTTAAAGAAAATAAAAGAGAGAAAACAATTACAACTCAAATAACATATTATACATTTAAAGTACATCTTTTTAAATGTACGATGTATAGTATATACGTGTACTGAAATAGAAAAAAGTTCTGATAGAAACTCTCTGCTGTAAATGAATAAAAACAATGGATAGAATGAAGTATTGTATTACATGCTTATTGAAGACTTCATCGAAACCGTGTCAAAGTTAAAGTAGAACACTGTTGCATCAAAATAGTTTTAAAACTTTTGAAGTTCTTCTGTACAACCGTACCATCAAAAAGTTTCAAGCTGTCCAAAACTTTCGTCGGTATTAATGAGTACTTTAATACTTCTGCGTAATAAGCGTTTCATATATCGCGCAACAATTTCAAAAAAGTAATTTACAAAAAAAAAGAAAAGAATTTCGAACATCTACTTGTCGGAAATTAATTTTAGTTTCCCAATATTTTTCGAAAATTCGAAAGTTCATACTATAAACGCTCGATATCTAGCGCAAGAGGAATACGTGACCGCGAATGAGGAAGTTTCAACCCCGAACGATTTCACGACGTCTCCTGGCTCTTACTAGGCTTTGGTGTCCCGGGAAAGCTCAAAATGTCATAGGAAATCGAGGGAATTTAGCGCACACGCGCGTCGCGTCGCAACGAAACTTGTAACTTGCGACTGTAGTGCTATGTGCTAATAATCTTTCTCCCGCTGTCGTATTTGTATTTTGGTCACTCGCTCAGCTACACGGATAACTTGCTCCACACCGTCTCCTTCCTTCTCTCTTCCTCGCTCTTTCTCGCTTTTCTGAACTTTCTACTTTGCCATTTCTGAACTTCTTGTCAAGAAACGCTATTGAGAATATCGCTCGACGCCATTTAAATTGTTGAAATTGTGAAATTTTCTGCGTAGTTATTTTCAAAATTTATTACTTTTAAATTTTATGAAATTGACTTTTTTTAATTTTTATTTTATAATTAAAGTTTGTTTCGACTTTAAGTATAAATTAAATATAACTATTGAAATATGGTTTCTGCCAGTTTAAC
>JAYJLV010000001.1:15657570-15674971 GCA_036873485.1 Torymus texanus | reverse complement strand
TTATGTTATTATCGTTTAATTTAAACTGATTGACAGAAATTTTTAAATTGAAACTAAATTGATCCTGTGCTCATAATCTCAAAAAAAAAAATAAATAAATAAATAAAAGAATGAAAACCGATACGCGCGAAGCGCGTTGAATCTAGCTATAATAAATAAAAGTGAAACAGGGTGAAATAGAGTTCGATGTAATATGTTGCGACGGCGGCATTAGACACGATCGTCCAAAATTTGTCACATTCACGAAGAATTTTTTATTGCATTTCCGAATCGTGGCGTCGAATACCAATGAAGCGAATTCACTTATGCGTTGTTTAGGGTTCGGCAGCTGCTGAGCGCATGCTCGAATGCTCGTTGTGTGCGTGGTGAATATGACATGCAGGGCGACGTCGTCCTCCCCTGTAGCGAGAGAAAGAAAAACAAAAATAATATGAATTGTCGGGAATCCCACATATATACATATTGGCTCAATTGTATCAGACTGAAATTCATAAAAATGAGGTTACAGCTCTCGCTCGATAATGACTTGTTGTCAAATTATTTTGTATTTTCACGTAGAATCGAATCAACGTAACTTTTTCATTTACTTCGGTGTCGTTGGATGCAGTTATTTGTATTGTTCCATTGATGAAAATGCAATTTTTTACATTCACCTAACAAAGAGAAGATTTTTTAGTATATCTTGCCGAATATTCCAGAATTTTCGTAATATCAATATTTTATTCAATAAATATAATTGTTTGGTAACCGACGGACGTACGAAAACAGAAGCAGAAAAGCACAATAGTATAATTTTTGTTCATCCAACTCTTTATTCTATTTATTTATTTATCTATTTATCTGTAATAGCAAAGATAACTAACTCGTTTTTTTTTAAATATTTTGTATTAATTTCCCCACTTGCAACTCTGCGAGACATTTTCATAACTTTATACTACCAAAGCAATTGTAAAATGAGTTTTTCGAAAACTACTGTAAAACAACTTGTAACCGAATTATGAGCAATTTTGTGAAAAAGTGAGTTTTTGGAGAATGTTTTTTTATTTTTCAATATTATTTATTATACCATAAATTTGTTTTTATGAATAATCAAACAAAAAAAAGAATTGGGTTTAACTGAGTGTCAGTTATATGGTTTCATATTCCAATATCAATGTTAAATCGTCTATAATAAAATTTTAACTATAGTCTATCTTTTATATAAATATTTGTACGTTTTAACAGAATCAATGTTTACAATAAGAAGGCGTAATAGACCTGCTTTGTCAGCGAAACATGTAAGAATAATTAATATGAAAAATCGAGTATATCCTGGCATAAAGCATGATACGTATATACACACATGCACCCACACATCCAGACAAATATTTTCTAAAATCATGTAAACTTCAAAAATTTTATACTATTTCAGATCTTCCTCTAGGAGAAAGCAAAAGGAGTACGTATTTACGTCTTGAACACATTCAGTTGCCTTCCTTAATCCTCTAATACATCGTTCTACGAAGTTTTGAGACAAAAAAACTACGACACCTTTTATTAGTCTTAGAAGTATATACTGTTAATTTTTTTAATTTGTGTTTCAAATATAAACGAAAGTTTTGTCCTTTTTTTACTTTGAAATTTGAATAAAACGTAAATCACTAGTCTTCTTTTATATTAATTTTTCACATATTCTGCGAATAAAAATGTAAATATAATAAAGTACATTGAGACACCCCTTTAAATTCATTTACTTTGCATATATAATGTTACACCAATCTCTAATAATACTTAATGAATATTTTTAATTGAATAGAGTAATCTAATCCTTGTTTATTTCAATAACCAAAATATTAAATATGTCACTGTATTTATATCCTTTGAAAGAACTGCATTAAAAATACTTACATCAACACTACATTTTCAACTACAAATGTCTGCTTATGCATTACTTTTCCGACATCCCGCAACAGCTCTTTAGACCGCGCGCTGTCTCTTAATGGGCGGTGGTATTAAAATTTATACAAAATGATTTAAATCGGGCGCGAGATCCTCTTTTCCTCTGCTATGAATGCTCGTAAGAGGAATCCGCGCGAAAGGAGAGCTTGCGCGCGGGCGGGAGTGAGTGAGAGAAATTCTGTGAGAGTAAAAGAGAGAGAGAGAGAGAGAGAGAGAGAGAGAAGCAGGAGTTGCGCGTTGAATCGGAAAACATCGGTAACGCGGGCGCCTTACAAGCAAATGAATACCGAAAGCTGAGTAGCGCCACTCGAGAGAAAGCCTCGACGACGAGGTAGAAAAGCCTCTTTCTGGTGATTTTCATTTTGTTGCTCGGGCGCTCTCCTATATCTGTTTCTCTCTTTCCCTTCCTCCCTTTCTTTTTTTCTCTAGGTATTTTTGCCAACTTCGAAGTTCGGTAAGAAAGAGAAAAAGAGAGAGAGAGAGATAGAGATAGCGAGATAGAGAGTGAGAGAGAAAAGGAGAGAGAAAGGAAGGGGGGGCCTTAAGAGTTAGCTAGAGTGGCGAGATGCAACTGGAGCGCTAAGCTAAGCTGTAATCGTCTTATTCCCCGTTAAATCTCCCTCGGCATCCTCCACTGACGCTTTCTCTCATCTTAGTTTCTTCGTCCTGTACTGATGTCTGTAGGTTGCGTGTCTTCTACTTTGCGCTTTTTGTTTCTTTATTTACGTCTCGCTTTCACTCGGCTGTTGTCGCTTTTAGATGTATTTTGTGTCTTTTCATTTAACAAGTAAAATACTTAATTTAATTGCAGATTTTGGTTAAATGAATTCATTTTAACTAAACTAAGTTTGCGAGGAAAAATTTTAATTATATAGATCATTATATTATAAACTTTTACAATTTTAAAACTTTTAAAATGGCATAAAAACTTTTTCCTTTTTTGCACGAACCGTTACAGTGCAGTACTTTAATTTTTCATTACTTCAAATGTTTGCTCATGTACTTGAAGTGATAATTTTTCCATTTTATTTTTTTATTTATTTCTTTTGCCTGCTGTAATTCTGTGGCTCCCGGACTAATCATATAGCTGCACTTTTCATGATTTCGAGAAAATCGAGTTTTTAGCTTCGCCTCGATATTTAAAATCACGAAAAATAATATTGAATGCAGCACTGCATATATATGATTTCTCATCTAAATGACACATTTTTTACCATAGTTACTGAACCAATTAGTGATCATGTCTCAAAAATCGACTATCGGTTATTCCGGGAATGAGAAAAATTTTAGTGGAGTTATATGGTTTTTCCAGTCTCAATAGCACTTATATTGTTTTTCCATTAATTAATAAGGATGAAAAAAATAAGGGAAAAGGTAAAAAATGTTTTAAAATATAGAAAGATAAAATAAAAAGATGATTGGATAAAATAATTAGATAATTGATAAATAATTCGTTTATCTCAAAAAGTAGAGTTATATGATTTTCCCGGGATTATTAATTATTTTGAAAAGATGGAGATATACTTACGGTTATTACGGGAAATTTTGAAAAATATACTTATAGTGTTTTTCCTTGTGCCCATGCACGAAAATTAGTATAAAATCGATTTTCTAAAACTTGTCACTTATATCATTACCTGGGAAGCTACATAATTGTATTTAATGAAGACAATTTACCTACTATTTGAGTACCCTTCCACAAAGTATACGTGGTTAAAATGTAAACCCTAAAAAGCTTAAATTAAAAAAATTTTATTTTGATTAAAAACCAAATTTTCTAATTATTTTACTACGCTATACTTTTAAAAGAAAAATTTAAATATATTAACTATTTTTAACAAAACATAACTCATTTATTGCTTTCTTTGCCGCATAAGATTGAGAAAAGCACAAGATTTTATTTCAAACTTTATTATTAAAGCGTTTCAATTACTACCTACTCTTACCTTAAGTTCTTTATATTTTTTACCAGCATTGTTTGGCAAACATTCACAACACGTACTATTACCATAATCAAAACACTGAAATTACGAGATGCTCTTCCACGTTAAGCTCTTTATCTTTTACCTATACTCACGTACATACCTTTACCTTCCATCACCTGTACTCTCGTCACCAACTCTTTTTTCGCTTGATGAATACGCTCACCCTCTCTCGCAAAATGATTGTACATATACCTCTTGTACACGAATGTCTATATATACTGTGGAAGCGGTGAGCTTTTTGCCATCTTCTGGGAGGCACGCGAAAGGAGAGGGTAGATGGTCCATTGTCTGCGGGGGAAGCTTACCCACTACACGATTCTAAACCGGCATTTAAGCGGCTGAGAATTTTCCCTGGATTAAGAGAGCCGAGTGCAGCCACTCGCTCTTCCCCCTTCTTTGTTCCGTTGACTGGTAAATATTTTCCATTATGCATACGAACGGACTCGAGTCGGCTGCTACGCTCTCTCGTCAAATTTGCCGTCTCGATGAGCGTTTGGGAAAACACGGCTTGCTGGATGTTCTGTGCTTACGCGAGAGATGAGAGATGCTGGATCATGTTGGATCCTTTTGTCGCGGACTCTGCGAGGAGATGGAGGAGTCGAGAGAGATAGAGAGGGAGGGTGGTCCTTCCGTCACTCTTAAAAAGCTCGAAGTACATAATGCATATAGTTGATGGAGATGAAAAAAAAACATGTTGCATGAAAGATATGCTATTTAAATAATAGTTTTAATTGAATTGAGATAAAATTTAGAAAATACTGTTGTCGAAGGAATAATTAACCTTTTCTTGTAAATGTATAGAATTGCTTTATTTTTTAATAGTGTAAAGAAAAAGTATTATACGGTTAACTACTTTATTAACTACTTTATATAAAATCATCAAATTTTTTTTATTTACTATGAGTTTACTTTTTATTATCAATACACTTGAAGAGATTTGTAACATCCTTTGTATAAATGATTACGTCAACATTTCATTTCATCAATTGTCAATCATCAATTATCCTTGTAAAGTGTTATCAAATTCTAAAACAAATCAACCACGTTAATTTATCTTCATTCTCTGAAAATATTATTAACCAATTATCGAAAAATTCAAACGAGTGCACATTTTCAAGTTTTATTCGATTTTTATAAAATTATCAGATTTATCACACATACACTGTGTGCGTGTTTTTTTTCTAAGAAACAAATAAACAGAATGGAGTTTGTTTTAGTTTTTTCCAATATTAAATCAATCAGGGAATAGAATCTAATAATGCTTTTAGCCTTCAATTAGCGATTTATTGCCATATTTTTTTTTTATAAATGAAATAGTGGATTTTGTGGGGCTGAACGCACGCCTGCCTCTGCCTTAATCAATTTTTAACCTCGTTTAAATATAAAAATAAATAAACAACGTAAAGCTTTATTCGTCAAAAATAATTAATTTGGATACAAATATAAATCGATCAATATTTTTAGGTTTTAAATCAAAATTTATTGTTGTGCCTTTTTTGTAAATAGAAAGAATAGAAATAAAAATAAATTTCCCTTTATTATGGTATTCAATGATAACTACATTTTTTTCTAGTTAAATAACTGTTATGTATGCATTGAGTTACAGTCATCTATCTTATATCAGACAATTTGTAATTCTTGATATATTCAATATAGATTATATGGTTTTCTCTTGGAAGTATTTTTTTTGTTGATAATAAAAAAACGAACAAAAGTATGAGAAATTAAGATGGACCATGTTTAGAAAGAGTCCATTGCATAGATGTTATTTCTGTTCTTTTTACTTTTTTTAATTTGAAACAAAGCTTATTTTTTGCCAAAAATAATATCTCTTTTTAATTATCATTTACTAAATTTTATTCTTCTTTTTGCTCAAAATTTATAGACAGTATTTTGTATACGTATTTTGTAAAAAATTACGAATTTTTATTTACATTAGATATTCTGTTCTATTCACAATTTATAAGAAAATTTATAAAGTCTACTTCATCGAAGATTAAATTATCACAAAATTCGATTACACTAAAATCGTTAGATTTTTAAATTATATATTGCAAAGACGAATAATTTATAGTTTCTGTGTTTATTATTGTAAAAATATTACTAATTTTTATATAGAAAAATAATAAAAAAAATAAATAAAATCAGTAATAATCGTGACAATAATTTTATTGGCTTAAATAAATAATATTTTACAAATATTTTTATAAAATTAAATTTAATGATTTCAATAATAATGTTGTTTGTTGAATTCTTCAAATTGTTTTGATACTATCTAATTTTTAATGAAAGAACTTGATAATACAAAGTATATTGAGAATAGCAAGCCGACTGTATTGCAACATCAATGAAATCACTAAAATAAAATAAAATAAACAGAGAATGAAGGTATTGGAATGTGTAATGATTTTGTACCAAACAAAATATATTATAAAATTTCGCTTAAATCAAAACGGTTAGGCGATACAATAAAGCCTGTAAAATTTTACGTTTCATTGCAAGTCGGTTTAAAATGTTGAAACCTCAGCCTCTTCAAAAAGCTCGTTAACGGCAAAAGAACTAGAAACGCCGCAACCTCGCTCTACGTTTCTCTTCCTTTCTCTTCCTTCCGATCGTTCTCGTTCTGCCACCACCTCTGTCAGCAATATTCCACATCGATAAATGCCAATTTCGCTAATGTACCTTCGATCGATCTCAACTCATCCGAACATTAAAGCTCCCGCTATCTCCCTCGTGCTCTCGGTTACTTTTCGCTCGTGCTTTCGCATACCATCTTTTTGATTCTCCACTTTACTTTCTATCACCGCCTGTTTCTGTATTTGTTTTATTCTTCATTTATGTGAACGATCAGTATTCGGAAGCAATTTCAACAAGAAACGTTCATTTATAATTAAAAAATAAATGACTGAAATCCGCATTTCATTTTACAAATTGAAGTGTAGAGTGACATTTACGTTATTTTAAAATTATCATTTATTCAAGATTGTCATAAACAATAATTAATATGAAAATTCATATAATTTTCAAACTTTAGTTGATTATACAAAGTTTAATATGATTGGAATAGTAATCAGAATATAAGTACACTTTTGTAAATTATGTTTTTGTGTAGTTTAACAAAGGATTACTCAAATTGTATGTAGAATAAAAACACAAAATGTATGTTATAATTCCATTTACTAGGTATAGTATTAATTTCGCTCGTTAACCCAATACAAACACCGGATCACTATGGTCATTATGAATGTGATATAGTAGTGTAGACCCTACTTCACGGACATCATCATTTGGTTTCAACTGTAGAAACTTTTTTTAAAAGAAAAGAGTATCGTCCGCCTTTCATAATATGTAACCAATGTCTCGTTAAATTTCATGATAATTTCATACACTACAGTTTCCAGAAAACGTATTTAAAAATTTCAAACACACTTGAATTTGAAGATTCATCAAACACATTTTTCATAAAGTACAAATGAAATTACCTCAAAATTAAACAGAACAAGAAAGTGGTAGACCTGCAAATGAAATGTTTTCAAATACAAAAAATATTCTGGTTTTGATTTCTAGTCCTTGCCTCCGTCAGATCAATTTTATTTATTACCATGTATTAAATAAAACAAGTTACGAGTATTAGGAAAAAGCCAGTATATTATAAATTAAAAGTGTATTATTTAAAATGAAATATTTTCAATGAGTTGAGGAGACAAGCCATGATTGAAACAGAAAAATATTGTAGAATATCATATACAATATTATATTAATTCAAACTACTCTCTCTGTCTCCTCTTTCTGTCTCTCTGTTTCTCTTTTAAATGCAAATAAACTTTTTATCCTCAATTTTATGAAATATTGTTAAGCAATAACTTTCGTTTATGACTAGTAGAAATAAATAAATAATTTGTTCTAAACTAAAGGTTTGAATGATAATAAAGAACCACGATTATTTCTTATTATATTTATTTGTAGTATTAAATTTTTAATTCATTCAATTAGGATCATACCAAAAAAATATAAAAATAACCAAAAGATTACGAAAAATCTTAGGGCTCTCGGCACTCTTAATAAAAAGGAAGTCTCTTACTCACTTCGAAAATAACATGGTATTCCACTTTCTTTTTCTCAAAGTTAACTATGAATCTAAGAAATCCTTGCCAGGAATGAACCAAGTGCGCAAAACGTGGCAGTAAACGTAAAGTATCAGAAGAACAAACTCCAAGAATCAACGGTAAAGATCGCGTCAAGCAGACAAACTAAGTGTGGAATCCACTCCCTTTCTGTTGGTATCGTTTATTTTTGCTTTTTCGCAATTTTCTGTCTCCGTTGCTGCAACTCCTACCCTTTTTTTGTATTTTTTCTTCATACACATACACATACTTTGTAGTTTTTATTCCTTTTTACATTGTACTGCAAGTCTGTCTCTTTTCTCTTTACTTCGCTTTCGTTATTTTTTCTATTTATCAAAATCTTTCTTTACTTCTATAGTATACTTCTTTTATACACGCTCTTCATTCACTTTCACCTTTCCTTTTCCATTTCCTTTAAAATTTTCGCAATATCTTCACGTTCCAAATCTCATTCTATCTGTTCCTTTTTTATTTTTTTCTTCTTTTGGTTTTCCGATTCACATAGTTATTTGAGTTTATTCATTAAATTTCTTGAAAGCTCGATCGATTTTGAGTTTCAATAAGAAAAATGACGTTTTCTATCAAAAAATAAATTTTGATTTTCTCTTATGTACAGATAAATAAATTTTAAAAATTAGATTTTATAAATAACACCAACATCTTGTGAAATAATCCTTCAAAGTATTGCACTCAACTGTACACGTTATTTTCATTTCTCCTCCAAAAAAACGTCAATTTTCCTCTTTTCTTTCATCACTCAATAACCTGATAAGCCTATATATACCGACACTGCTCTCACTTCTCTCCTAGAGCTTGGCTTTTATCAAGCCAATCAGCGATCACGTTCGCCGCGCGTTTGACGCACGGCAAAGATCGCATCTTCACTGCCAGTCGGACGTGCACTCACCCAACTCGTTCGCCGCGCGTTTGCACGCGGGGGACGATGGAGATCGCGCTGCTGATTCCGCGAAACGACTACTACGTCGCCGCATAGCCAGCTCACTCCCTCTCTCTCTCTCTCTCTGGTAATCCCTGGAACGCGCGAGACATCGGCCACACTCTGCGGCCGCCTTTGCCGCTTGCGCACGGCTCCGATTATTAGATCGTATAGCGCACTCACGGGGGTGGCCGCGCCAGTGGCTAGCCACCTCCGAGATTCTGCTCGGGATATTGCCCCCTGTGTGCACGCGCGCGCGTGCTGCATCCGATGCTGCCGCTTGGCGACCGTGAATTTACGCACGCTCACGCGATTAAGCACTTCGGGGGATTCATTGCACGCGGTGGTTTCTTCGTGGCCGGCGCAGGTTGTACGAAACCGCTGGGATCGCGACGATATCCGTTAATTTTCAAAGTGAGGTGGCTGGTTAGTTAGGGGAGGTAATCTAGTGTACAATTAACGGCCGGCGCTAAGTATTTATGAGCGCTATAATTTTAGTAATTAAGTGTTACTAATTAGCTCTTTAATACAGACGTATATAAGTGAATAAGATCAAAGGATTTATCAAATTTAGTTTGTAAAAGAATCTTGGAGAATTATTTCAGTGTGTTAATAGATTCCGGTATTTTTTAATTACCGGGAAAATCCTATTGTCTGTATTTACGAAATAATGAATTTTGTAAATAAATATCATTGTTGAATTTATTGAAAATCGTTTAAGCAAACAACTTTTCCAATTAAATAATAACCACCACCAAACATTTTAAAAATTCATTTTAATTTACAGCACGAACTCTCTACGTACCATTCATGCGAGCATTTGCAAAATCACCGAGCTGTGAAATATTACGATATTTTTAATTTGAACATCCATTGAAGGCCGTATTTCATGTTCAATTTGTTCAATATAATGGGCGGACAATAAAAATCGTTTCTCCGTCCTCTTTTCCGTTTCTCTTTCTCGCTCTTTTCACCCGTTTGCGTTCTCTTTCTTACTCGCTCTCACCCTGGGTGCTTTGTGCGCGCGCGCGAGCGTTCGAAATCGCCACCCAACAAACGGGTCCGATACGTCAGCTGCCCGCCCGCTGGGGGAACCCATTAGGGATGGATTTAGCTGTCTCGGGCAAAAAGCCGACCAAGTGCGGGCTTTCTGGGTCGCAGAGCCGATTTTTGTCATACGATTATGGAGGGAAAATTACTTTCGGAGAGAGAGAGAGAGAGAGAAAGAGTGCGCTCTACGTTTTTTGAGGGTCGAACCAACGCGGGTCACGTGCTACGCGAGGTAAAAATTGTTGGACTGCTTCAACATTAAAGTGAATATTGGAATATTCGATTTTTTGATTTTTCAAAGTGGAAGCTTAAAGGGAAATTTAATGCGATCATAAATGATTTTCATTTTTAGAGATCAAGTGGCGGGTGAGTGGCAAACGACTTTGAAATAAAAAATGAATACGGAATGAACCTTTTTATTATTTTTTTTTTTTAAATAAAAGCATTGTATCGGATTTTTCAGCTTTTATGTAACCGTGTCTCATTGAAAACGTATATTTCTGAAAATGAACCTCACCTGGGTGGAAAATAAAATAAAATTTTTATTCTGCGAAATTCAATATATTATCATATCTGGTGGCATCGATTTTTCGTTACGATTTTATGAATTCTGTTAGACTCTATGCATGTCTGAAAATTACATGCTGCATTTTGTATTATTTTTGATTGATCGGTGATTCAAGTAAATGAAGTTTTATAAAATAATTTAACATTAACCTATTATTTATATAAAATTTATATTCTAACGATAAATATTTTAAAATAAATATAAAAATAAATAGTGGATAATCTTGTTTCTGTCTACAATTTGATAGGTTTGAATATAAACTAAATAACCAAATCTATTGAAAAATATTAATGATATAAAAGCAAATGAATAAAATTTTTACAAGTTTAAAAAGTACTTTATATATAGCTTTTTTTAGTGTGATTACTGTTATTTCTATTTAAACCGTAATTTCACACACGGAAACCGTCTATCTGAATTCATTTGATGAAAGAAAAAAATTTATCCAAAACACTAACGTACCCTGATCGCGCCATAACATCGATAAATCTCACCTAACGAGCCACAACAGAAGCTTAATATTCCATACATTTCGCCTAACGATCCCTCCGCCCGACCTTTAAAGCGCGTTTCTCTCTTCGTTTAACTATTTTCCCATACGCTTGGCAATTTTCTCAACCATCGCTGCTCATGAGTTTCGGGCCGCGTGCAGAAATTCCCCGCGCAAACTTTCCATAAGATGCAATTTCGTGGCGGGCAAGTAGCCGCCGCCGCCTGGAGTGCAATTTTGGCTCGCGCGCGCGTAAGCGAGAGAGAGAGAGAGAGAGAGACAGAGTCTGAAGCGAAGAAGGGTAGGAGGGTTGTGTGCATGGCAGCTCGAGCTGCTGCAGGTGGCTTGATTTTGATTTTTAGACGAACACTCGCCAGCTCTCGCTCTCAGCTCCTTCATTATGCGTGCATTCCTTTTTGTTTTGCGAGGTCGGTAGTGTAGTGATTTATGTAAAGTGGTTGCGTACTTGGAAAACAGCAACGTTACATGACTTTCTTCATTTACCATATAATTTAAAAAAATATGGAATATTTCATATTGCACTATGCGGAATGGTTTTCGAAAGATTATTAAAAAAATCATGAAATATCTGTGATACTATCTGTATAATTTTTGTCTTTATTTTACTACTAACGATGAAAAGTATCTTAATACTATCTTTTCATATATTAAATAGTTGAAGTTAATACATTTCACATTAATTATGTTTTTCATCCCTCCTAATAACTAAAAAATCACTAACTAAACAATCGACACTAATGTTTTATAAAAAAAAATATTTGCAAACATGAAAATGTTTCAAACAAACACTTTCCCTTTAAAATCGCAAGACTGTTTTAAGTAAATAAAAATTACAGATTTTTAGAAAAAAAATTTTCTTTGCTACGCTCCGATTTTATGGTTTTTCAAATGACGTATGAGACGAGTCGCAGGAAAAAAAGGGGGCGGCTAGATACTTTAATGACAGGACTAATTGCAGACTTTAAAGTCGCACGGCGCGCGTTGATTAGCGTAACGCGTGCGCGCCGCGCATGTCGTGCCGGTGATTTTAGCAGCGCGCTCGTGCGATGATAACACAGTATTGCTTTGCGCTCGGTGAAAGCGGAGGCGGGGTGAAAATTGAAAAAGTCGCCTCAGCAAGGGAGAGACGGTTATCGCATTAATCGCCGTACCGAGAAATCATTACAAACTGCCCTCTATCGATGCTTGCGCGGTGTTGCCGTCTAGACTTTTGTATTTTTTTATTGCTGAAGCATCGCGTGCCAGCAAGTATTCCGTGGGTAATTTAAAGAAATTACAAAGTTTTAGAAGAAAATGTGGGTGTTGCTGTTGCTGCGCTATTGCTATGTTGCGCCCCGCAGAACACCTGCACTTAATTTTATGATTTAGGGTTTTTAGCAGTTTTCTTGAAGATGGAATATGAAAGCTATTTTTATGGAACTTTGCTGTTTCAGTACGTACTTTTTTTCAGAAAATACTACTTTCTTTCACAGAAAAAGTTTAGAATTAATTTTTATTAAGTCAGATCACTCTCAAGTGTTTGATAATAATTAAAAGTTTATTTAACATAACATTAGTTTTTCAAAGTTTCTCTGTAAATAATCAGCCTCTTCAACGTATATATTATTCTTTTATGTTAAAATGACAAAAAAAAATTTCTTTTGTATGAATGATGAAACGGATTCTTCCATAAAGCACTGGTATACACATATGTGAATAAGAATAAATTACCTGGAAAATTTAGCCAATTTGATTCTTTGAGAAGTATCCATGGGCAGATATTTTGTATGCTCAACTGCTACAGAAAGTATATAATAAAAGATTTTTTTTAATTAAGACATACATTTTTTATTATATATATAAAACTGTTTTTATTTAGTTACAGGTACAAAATATTTTTAACACTTTTTTATTTCCGTAAAAAAATATAAAAATTAATTTTAAATTTTGTTATTCAATTTATTTTCGTAATACTTGATTTGAAGAAAACAACAACTTTCAGGTTTCATTAAAAAAACTTTGGGTCACCTTTTAATCGTGACTTCAATATGCATCCACCTATATGTGGATATCGGTGAGAACAGGTTAATCGATTAGGTTGAAATTTCGGAATAAAACTTAAAATTCATGCACAAAGCGTGAACAAGTCAAGTGATTGAGTTACGATTTTTAAAAAATAAGTAAAAATTAATAAACAAAGCGAGCACAAATCTCCAAAACTTTGAAAAATAAGAATTTTTTAATTTATAGATAATAAAAATTGACCATTACAGTATATTTAGCGCAACCTTCATTTAGAATATAATATTATCATCTTATAAAAACATTTTAAAAACTCACTTCTCCTACTATAAAATCCAATAAGCTTCTCAAAATACATGTAACACCTGATAAAATCTGAAAATATCCAATCTGTAATTTCACTTGCAGAATCGATTCAATGACACCTCGTACGCTCAGTAAAGATAAATAATTCACTATCAGTTCCGATATATCGAATTTAAGCCAAAGTCGTGACCTATACCACCTGCCAACGTCGATTTGCCGCTAAATTGCACACATACACATACACATACACACATACGTGCGCGCGTGCATGCGATCGGTTGATTATAAAACGGTGGAGGCGCAGGCCCCGAATGAGTTTCCGGCGAATATTACCGAAATTTCCGGGCGCCGAGAGACACACGCGGCGTTCAGTAATAGCACGCGCGCGGGATATTCAAGATGTGCCGATGCGCGCGCGCGCGCCCACGAGGCAAGTCCAAATCGCGCTCGCCTGCCTAAGTAGGTCAGCGATAATTGAAACAGCCCCTGTGATGCTCCTCGCCGTCGCCGTCAGCGTCGTCGTCGTCGTCGTCGTCGTAGCCGTAGTCGTAGTCCTCGCGTGAGATTTTCATTAAGAGCGCTGGTCCTCGCAGGCTCGTCATCCGACGCTTCGTGTATGCCTGCGTGTGTGTGTGTGTGTACGTCTGTGTGTGTAGGGTATCCTATATTCAAGGCTGCTCTATTTCTATTTTCGACGCGGGATTGTGCAGTGCGCACGAGTGCGGTGCCATCCCCATCCTGGATTTGATTTGAATTCAAAGAAGCGTTCTTGCAGATAGGATTAAAAAATATGAAAATTAATTTTGGTGGAGTAAACTCCAGTACAACAGCCTGTATCATTGAATATACTTTATTTGCTCGTTATTGTCAATCTACGAAACTTGATAGTCAATTTAAAGTTGAGTATTTTTTTGACGATTTATTAGAAAATAAAAGCTACCTTAGTGGGAATAAAAAGATTAGCCAATTTCTCGCCATATATTACTTAAAATCTGATAAATAAAAGAAAATAACTCGATCATAGCCAGATATTACCCAAGAACTCGCTAGTTTTTTTCTTAAATTTTTACCAACTCAAATTAATGTGAATCTCATACGAATCATTGATTACAATAAGAAAATCTGAGTTTTTAAATTTAAAATATAAAATTCTTCTATTCACTTCATTGATAATTATTTTTAGTCTTTAATTACAAAATTATTTCACTTGTTATGTTTGATCAGCTTCTTCAAACTTCTCTTTACTTATCTGCCTTATCAACACGATTCATGCTTTGATATACGTCACCATTTACATTCACATGTTAATCCACTAAAAGGAATATGAAATCGATCAGTTGACAAAGCGTTATAACAATCCCCATAACCATATCCTTCATTCCTACAGTAATTATCACAACTTCTTTTTTGTCGCCATGTGCAAGAAGTTGCAGGAAAAGCTGTAATAAAATAAAATTAATTATTTTTTTAAATATTTTGAGGGTAATGTAATAAGTACTTAATACACTTGTTTAATTTAATTACATAATTATACTGATAACTTACAGGTAGAATTTACAGTAACAATAACGAATAAAAGAAAGAAAAATTTAGTTTTGCATGTAATACTTTTTATTTCTGAAAGCATACTGTGTTGAAACTAGTATGACTGTGCATTGATTCTAATTTCTCATTTTAGTTTATGAATTGATTTATCAATTTTATTTCAGTATTTATTGTTTGATTACTACTGAATTCAATAATAAAAGAGTCTTATTAACTACTGCATCGATTAAATGTTTTAACTATATTTTTATACCTCATAAAACTTTTAATTGGATATTGCATTTTTATCGTTTGCATTGTATTTGTTAACACTATTTTATTTGTCACAACAAGTAAGTATACTTTATTACTATAGTTATATTTATATAATGAAATAACTCAATGCATAAGTACTTCGTTACCTAAAAATCACGAAATAATTTAAGAAAGAATAGCTATTTTTTTTAGAAAGAATAGTATTTCCCCTTAGAAGCAATATATGTAGTTAGTACCAATATAACTCTTATAAAAATTACAATGATTGTTTGGTAACTAAATGGCTCATATGAACATAAATGACAAAAAATGGTCTCTAGATTTCTACCACAAGTGTAATGATTTTTTAAATCTATTCTTGGCATTCATTGGCCGCAAAAATGGTCTCAGTTGCATACCACCTGTTAATTCGACATTTTAATGCTAGTTTAAATAGCTAATCGACAACGATATTAAAAGTCTAGTAACACAACTGAATCGTTGTAGAAATGAATAAGTGATAGAGTCACATAACAACATATAACGATTTTTAACTAGCCATTTCTTATAATCAATTTATGTTTTCTGTTTATATAAAATAGACTGATTTGAAATTGAATCTTTTCATTGTACTTCCAAGAATAGAAAATTAAAGCGTACGCGCAACCAAATAGAAAAAGCAACTAATTAAGAAAGGCCTGGCCGCACAGTTTAGAGAAGCGGGTTGACTAATGTATGTGTGTCATGCGGTGGAAAGACAAGCAACTCGGATTTATCAATATGACCCACTCCGCGCTGACAAATTGAGTTACGTTAGTTAAGCCGAATTCATGGGTAGCGAAGGCAGAGTAGCCCAGGGCTGGATTAGGAGCTAAGTTCTCATGCGATATTTGGCTTAACGCGAGATTACCCCGATGTTGGCGGCGAGGCTACACAGTGGCGGCTATATGCCTTTTTTGGTCCTCATCCTATGCTTCTCGCTCCCTCTTATTCGCCGTCTTCTCTCTCCCACTCGTTCGTTCGCACCGCGTTTGCTGAAAAAGCTTCATCAGGGTAACTACTTTGTAATTTGGTTGTGAAAGAAAAAATAGAGTTTCTTAAGCGCGCGAGCGGCCCGATGTCATTGGGAAGTTTTCTTCTCTAGAAAGTTTGATATTCTTGGCTCATATCCACCGCAGTTGTAATAAGGAAAAATGAAAGGATATAAGGAACGAAATCAGTAGTATTTCGGTAACATATGCTATATTATACTTTTATAAACTACATTACCGTACTATAACTATACACATTCATTATAGAGAACATATTTTGTTAATTATGAAATATTCGACTTACTTTTTATATCAGAGTATATCGACAATCAAAAACCCAATGTTGATACAACAAAAAGTTTGAAGGAATTCTATCCGGTTATAATATACCACTATTTAATTTACCTGTCTAGTATAACATCCGTTGTTGGTAATCGAAATTCTATACGCGTCAGCCAACATAGTTTCTCGAGTATATACACAAATAAATGACGTGTCGAAATTATTGATGCGACAAAGGCACAAGGCGAGCTTGCGCACCTCATCCAATATATATTTCATCGCGGGAAGCATCCGTGCGAATCGGCGTTGGCAATTTCTCAAAGTTCCAAAACTGCGAGACGTCGCGAACGAAAACTCGGTGGGAAAAGATATTCTGAGAAGCTCGAGAATTTTACGACGTGTTTGATTAGACTTTGATTAACGCCACCGCCATCGCGCGCAGATTCTCAACCCCCACTCTCTTTCTCTCTCTTTCTCCTTCTTCTCTTTCTCCATTATTCCTGTCCTTTCTTCTTGCTCCTTACTTCTCGTCCGCTTTCTCCATTCCGACGACGCGACACGAAAAAGTTCATCCGTTATGAGGAGGCTATGTGCCGATGCGCGCAAGCTTTAGTAATGAACAGAGCTCGATTCGCGCAAAGAAGATTTCCATTGAGCGAAAGCTGTTAAATCTGGAGATAAAATAGAGAGGACTGCATTTTTCAAATTGAAGTCAATAGACTCAAGATTTAATTTCTGGGTAGTTCGTGTCTGTCAGTTTCACCAATTTTAATACTTCTCATCGCATTTTGAAATTCAGACTATGTATACGAAATGTGTCTGAAGTTTGCATCGTTATCATGATACAACGAAATTTTCCAACTCAACTTTTATTTTGGATTTTAGATTC
>JAYJLV010000001.1:15623774-15653601 GCA_036873485.1 Torymus texanus | reverse complement strand
TCGAAGATTTTTAGAAGTTTTATTAATGTGTAAAAATTTATTTCGTTGCGTTCAAACGTTGCAAATTTCAAATTCATTATACGAAAACCTGTTTACATTTATTTTTGTAAGTGGTTTTACGTCATAAAACAATGTTAATTTGCAAAGTTTGTATAAAGTGAATTACAGAAGCTGAACATTATTATATTATCAGTCTTAATATGCAAACATATTTATTTAATGTTCATTAACGTAATACATTACAGAAAGTTTAAATAAAATGGAATTATTTTTGCATACAGTGAAAATCGCTAAATCGCTCGACTATGAAAGCAAAAGAAGATTAAAAATTTTCAAGTTAAAATCCACTCGCTTATTTGCTTTTATTATACAGCCAGGAACTTGACATATGGATTAGTTTAATTATAGTGTTAACTTGAATCCTTTGTCACTTATGTTTTTAATTATTCGATCTTTCAAATAGACATAAGCACATTTAAGTTATAAACAAACTACACTTTTTAAGTAATTCATATATATTCATAACGCATATCACTTCCGATCTAATAAATTCATTTTTATAAAAGTAAGCAACAATGTTTTTTATTTACTATACATGAATTGAGGTCGTTATTTATTTCATATGTAAATAATTACAAAATGTCCATTCACTCGTAAACTTGATAAACAGTTATAAATAATTTAATATCCAATAAGTTTGTTCTTTCTCCCTCGATCCATTTCCACGCTTGCCTGAACTCTAAATTTGCACTTGATAATATTATCCCTCCCTCGTCACATGCATCGAGAGATAAAATTAAAACTCTTCTCGTATACCTTCATTTTCTATTTTCTCGACGTTATTTCGGTACACAAAGCAGGTAGAGCCCGCACACGCATGTACACGTTGCGCGCACGCGGAAAAAAGCTGATTTACACGCGCACGCGCGGCGCAGGGTCGCCACGAGAATACACTGGTATATATATGCGATGAACCCACGCGTGCACACGGCCAAGCGTTCGATATAGATGTGTATATACCTGCGACGTGGTATAATATAAAGCCGGCACATAAATTCGCCGGTAATAATTATGCTGGGTAAATTGCCTATCATTTGAACAGTGATTCAATTCATCACCCGCGATTTTATCGCCGCCAGACCGAAATCAATAACGACCCTTAGGAAAAGAGGTCGCGCACTCTCCCTTTCTCCTATTCCTTTTACTACTTCCCTTTTTGTTACAAGTGTATTGTTCTCATGAACATTTTAGCATTTAAGTCAACGACGTTGATTTTTATAACAATTAATTAATTTAAGTTGTTTGAAAATATATCTGTGGCTTCCCGGAATAACTGAATAAGTCGACTTTTCGAGTTTCCGAGAAAATAGGGTTTTAATGTTCAAACTTATATGTAAGATCGGGAGAAATCAGATGAGTCGCGATACTTGATTAGTCAATTGACACATTCAAAACACATATTCACACGCTGGTTTTAACAGATTATACATGTTCTGATGCGTGAAAAACAATTAAGAACTCAAAAAAAATATGGACTTATCTGGTTATTCCGGGAACTGTGAACTAGTGCGGTTCGCGTTTATTTTAGAGCATATTCTTTAATTTAATTATGAAACGGGTCAATAAATTACAAAATTAGCAATTGTTGAATGAATTCTTTTAACTTATTCAAGAAATTTCTATTTTTGTCACATTTCTATTAAATTTACGACCATTTGTATTGTATTTATATTGTACTAATATTGTAAAATTTTAAAATGTTTATAATTTGAAATTATATAGGAATTTTCGAAATAAACAGATAAATGTATATTAGCCATGATATTCACATTAAATTTTAATAAGTAAAATAAATTATAACTACGATAAAAGAAAAAAAAAATGATGGACTTATCCGGTTATGCCACGCACAAAATTTGAAAAATGGACTTATCTGGTTATGTTCCGGGTGAATTGTAGCTTTATGGCAATATTTTTGCTACTACTGAAAGTGATGATAAATGGAAAAGACCTATTTGAAGATACAAAATCCGGGGTTACCTCGATTTTCAAAACAAGTGGACTTATTCGATTATTCCGGGAAGCCACAGATATGTATAGAAAATATTAATAGTTTCAAAGTATGGTAAATACATAGTTTGATTCAATATAATTAGATGTTTTGTTAGCTAACTGGTACTGGGGGTACAATTACATTATTTAGATTGATTTTTTGTACATACACATATACAGGGTGAGTCATTTTAAACGACGCACACGGATTTCTCGGTTGATAAACCAGTTGCAGAAAAATAGTTCGGATTAAAACTGTTCAAGAGAGGGGGTCACGTTTTATCCATTACTACCAAAAGATGACCCCCTCTATCTTAAATAGTTTTTATCCGAACCATTTTTCTGAATCTGGCTTACCAACCGAGAAATCCTCGTGCGTCGATTAAAATGACTCACCCTGTGTGTGTGTGTGTATGTGTATACATATTATATAAAATAATATATTTGACGAAAACATCTTACGATAATGATACGCATATAAATAGTAAATATATATTTCTGTATATTTTTAATATAATTTTTTAATAAATATAAATAAATCCTTTTCTCACAGTGCAGTTTCATATCTACATACTGTCCAGAATAACACAGTCAACTTACGTCTTACGTGTCCGATATCGAGTTTTTCCAGAATTAGATTGCACTTTTATTTTTTTATTTGAATTATCAGAGTGAAGACCACCAGCGCATCAATATTATACGCCAGAAGCTAAAATCTTTTCTGCTTCGAAAAAAATGTATAAATGAATTTACAAATATACATATAACACTACACTTCCAATTTTCAATTATTATGTTTGATAAATTTTTACTATATTTATCCGAAACAATACTCTTAAAGGCAAAGCAAGATAAAAGTAAAATAAAATCGACTTGATAAAAAAATTGTTACACCGGAAACTTTCTATCCGTTCCCATCTCAGACAACACCTCGTCCATCCTTGTCGCTTCCATCCACTGGAGAATGCCTACAGAACTGGAAACCTCATTTCTTTCAGACTCAATATAAGATTTTGATAGACCAAATGCCACTCCATTTTACCTCCGTTATACGCTCTTTCTCTTACGCTTTCCCCGCGCACCCGGTACCCCTTCGAATCTTCGCTCGCGGAATCCATCCAACGCGCGCCGATCGTATAACACCTGACTGAAAATCATTTCAGTCACGCTCGCGCGACCATGGAAAAAGCGCGTCTCGTCGTCGAAGAAGCCTTTTTTACTCAGCTACCAGCAGCGTTCACACGCCCTCGCGTTTCCTTCTTCGAAGAGCCATTCGAAATAACAGTGGCGAGGACGATCGATTATTGATTGGGGGATTACTGTAGCCCCTCTCACGCGTACTCGCCCTTCACGTTCTTCCTCTTTATTTTCCTTTTTCCCCCCCCGTACAACACCTCGAATACGCGCCTGGAACGTGAAAAATGCGAAGACGTCGGCTCGATGTCAGAATCGCTTTTCTCCAATTTTCCCTTTATTGAGCATGTTTAGAGTCCACCGGGGCGATTCAGCTTTTCCGCGTGGACACTTCTCGCTACCCGAGCTGGTTTGTTCGGATTCACGCTTGGCCCGTCATAATTTGCTTGGGGGCGTGAGGAGGGGAAATGCCAAGCGTGGGCTTTTGATTTTTTATGGAAGACTGGATTTGAATGGGGGGCGGTTACTCCGCTGAAATTGACATTCTTAAGAAAATAGGAGAACAGAGGCGCACGAGCTCGTGGCGAATATATTTTACGGGGGATAAATATTTTCCACGTCGCTTATGATTTATTTTGCTTCGTGAGGGTCACATTTTTTCGAAGCTTAGAGATGGGCATTAGGAGAAGTTATTGAATATTGAGTGATAAAAGTGGCTGTAAATTAACAATACCTTTTGTACTTTTTTTATACTTACCTATATAATGAAATCAATAGCATGGGAAGAATTACATCATGTATTATCAGATTAAATTCATACATCTACACATATTTGAGTATCAGCAATATATTTCATTAAGTCAAATACAATTGAAGTATTTCTTCAAAAACGTTATCTGCAAATAACAATATTATTAACTTTCGCTCAATACTAAATATTTTCATTCTTAAATAGAGAGATAAAATAGCTTTAAAGAATAATAAAAAAAAAGCAAAATTACATATTTTAAAACGTTTATCTTTATTTCCCTAGAATTCAGCAGTAAGTGAGAAACTCTCTGCTTAATTAGGGTTTTTACCCATAACCATGCAGAATTACCCTTGTTTTCTAGGTCGCCAAGCGAGTTACGTTTAATTACGCACTTTCGTCAGCCGCGGAAGCCGAGAACGGAAACACGCGCGCGTTCGCTCTACAGCTATATTTCTGCGGTAAAATCAATGGCGAGTTGATTTTTTAATCCAGCTCTGTATCGTCTATAAATCTTCCTTATAAAAGTTGTTTCAGTATAACTGAAACGTGCGCCGTGTGCTCGTAATGTGTAGCGGACTGTAAAAGAGTGCGGGCTGCCATGGCGAACTGCTACTACTGCTACTACGCCCCGTTCTCCGGAGTTAAAAATCGCTCGTCGCGACGCACGCACATATCGTATATAGAAGCCGTCGTCATAATTTCGATTTTTTTTCACCGCGCTCCTTTTGAGGAATGAATTTTTCATTCCATGGAGTAAAATAGACCGACGTTGGTCGGTGAAAGTGCGTTTTTTCAACTTTACAATCCTGCTTGCGTCTTTTGATAGGAAATTGTTAGGTTAATTTTTTCCTGTTACGTTTATATTGAAAAATGGGAACGCGCGACGTACGGATTTCCCGATGGTTTTGGTAAATATTGTCAGTACAGGGCACGTGTAATAGCGTTGTTGAAAATCTTGTCGTTCCACACGAGTGCTTCACTTTCCACCGATATGCAAATGTAAATCTCCGGTTTAATTATTGACCGTAAACGTGTGCAAATCTCGCCGCTCGTACTCACCGTAGCTGTGATTCAAATTATTAAAAAACACATGTTTACCCGATTACATGTAAAGGTGATATTCGGTTGTATAAATGACCTTTTTCATAAAATGAAATACAACAATGGAGTTAAATTTTCGAATGAAATGTTCACGTTGACATTTCTTTTTTAATCTTTTAAAGGGACATTTCAAAAATTCTGATGGATATATACACAACGGAATACTGAAAACAGATGATATATATGACATTCTAAAAATGAAAGCTCACTATTAAAATGACAATAAAGAATAAGCGAAATTTTTTTCAAATAATAATTAAAAAAATATACATAACCATCGATATTATCTATTCACACTACGATAAATATAAACGACGACGCTTAAAAGTTCGCATGACATATTTAAAAAAAAAGATTATTCACCCACGTCGAAAAATGTAAATTAAAACCTGAATAAATTAAACGACGACGAGTCGGGAAGTTAATAAACAAATAATTTTTAATTTCACGTTACATTTGTCGCAATTGAAATATTCACTCGCTCATTGAATCAGCGCGTAATAGACCGACGAAAATCACGAGACCGATCGCGTATACCCAGCAGCATCTGAAATCAGGGATTTGACTGCAGCTGTGCACCACAGCAACTCGCGTATATGTACGCTCATTGCCCAGGCGATGTCATTCGTTCGTACCCAAAGTCATTAACGCTAAATTATCCCGCGCGAATAAGGCCACGCTCACTGACTCGTTCGTTCGTTCGTTCACTCGCTCGTTTGGCAGTAGCCATGGATGCAGCAAGAAATCGCCGACGAACTGTGAAGAATACACGCGGGGCCTATACACAGCGCTCTAATCGATTAGCTCGACTACAGCGAGCGAGAGAGAGAGACAGAGAGGCACACGGTACCGGTAGATATAGAGAGGTAGAGGTTCGTTGGCTGGTCGGCTGGTTCGTCACGAAGCGAGAGCTCGCACGTGGGATGCATTAACTGATGCGCGATAAACACATCACCTAATTATTCGCGGTGGTTCGCTTTGCGCCACACTCGACACGTTACGCTATGTAGAGAGAGCCGTACACGCCGATGTTGTGCTCGTCTTCCTATATATATATATATGTGCATGCTCTCTCTCTCTCTCTCTCTGTCTCTCTCCGTCTCGCTTTTTCCTCCCTCTCGGCTATGCCTATGTGCCTCTTGCTTCTCACTCCTTCTCGGTCTTGTGTATAGTCGCTACGTTATATGGATGCACATGCACACGAATACACACGCGGATGCATGCAAACATACCTACGCACGAATGCGTACGTAAGAATACACGTCTGCGTATAGTGTCACGCGATTCCTATACGAAGAAAATAATATTTTAGCGTAGCATGGTTTTATAACGTTTGCAACGGAATCATTCAATTCGATGTAAATTAATTATCTTCTTGCATAGTATTTTATCAGATTGAAATTCAAAAGTTCACAATGTAATTAAATATTCGTTGTAAGGATGTTAATTATATTTATTATTTAATATCGATCCTTAATTAACTTTGAGTGTCTCATTAATATTATCGATTTTTGTTAAAAATTATTTTAAACCACTGAAGTCGTTACGTAAAAGGGTGTTTTAATTAAATATTATCTATACATGCAACATAAAATCTATACATTAAGATGAATGTTTGAAAAGAAAAAGAAAATAATCTATATATATATATATATATATATGTGGTTTGATATGTATTTAATTCGATCAAGTGTGTCAATTCTGATGGTGATTTTCAAAAATATATAGGCACGAAAACTTCTTCCTTTTAAAAGAAAGCATAATAAAAAAAAAAGTTTAAATGAAAAGTTTATTTCAACTTTCATATAAGGCAAAATAAAACAGGACACATTAATTTATTGTATGTTATTACTTATCATGTTTTTTATGAGTAAATGCATGACTGTTTTTCTCGATTTCTATCCATTTGAGAGATTGCGTAATTATTTATTAATATTGCAATCAAGGCAAGTCTAGAATTTCAAAAGACCAACACAATTTTTCAAGCAATTTAAAGCTCCGCTTAAAGCTCGAGTGCTATTTCTCCCGACAAAACTGAAAGAAAAAAAAAATGAAGATAGAGCTATCAGTAGTACTATGGTTTATAAAGTAAAGTATGTTACGAGCCTTTTAAAAAGTTAATTACTTGCATTGTTTATACTTCGTTCTCTCTCCCTCTCTCTTGCTCTCTCTCTCTCTCTCTCTCTCTCTCTCTCTCTCTCTCTCTCTCTCTCTCTCTCTCTCTCTCTCTCGATAAGATACGGTTTTTGTAAGTTTATGCTACAATAACGTTTAATGCTGCGCGAGTCTGAAATCTGCTACGCGATAAACTTTATTAAAACGAATTCATGACAGTGCGCTCGCTTGCTCGCTCGCGCACCCATACATTTATATATATATGTATATATATATATATATATATACATGTATATATTTCGCAAGCCGACAATAAAAGCGAGCGTTTACAGTCTCGTAAAAAACCATGCGCCCGCGTGCGATCGTCGCGATCACGCCAAACGTCATGAAAAGTTTCGTTGAAAAAAAAAAGAGAATTTTAAAGCCCGCACACGCATACCCGGACTATGTGTGTATGTATGTGTGTCGTATGTGTATAAAGACGGAAAAGAGTGAGAGAGAGCCAGCTAGTTGAGATTCAGAAACAATTCACTTTGCAAAACGATCGCTTATCGCAATAAAACTCCGCGGGCCGTAAAATTGAAGCCAATAGAATTTTCTCTCCTCCGGTGCTGTGAATTTCTCTGTGCCCGACACGCGCGCAAGCGCCACCCGCGTCGTACAGCACACATGCGATCGCGCGTGCACACTGTACTAGGCTAATAAATTTCTTTGCTAATACATGTTCTTACGCGGGAGGTATCGAACGAGTGTACACAAATGTATACGCTTGGAAAAAAAAGGAAAATGCACTGCGTGCTCTGATTAATGTTTCTCGAGCGTCACAAAAGACTAATATGAAACTTTTATCGCGAAAACGTTCAAGTAATATTTAACGTATTTTACGGTACGGGCAATTAGAATGCTTAAAAGTTAACCTAACGATAAACTTTATTAACGATGATGTGTAATCGTGACAAATTTCATTGTTGTCATGATTCGTAACAGTTTTAATTAATAATGCAGATTATAATAATACATTTAGGGCCATTATTTTAAATAAAATATAGAACGATCATGTTTGCATTTTAATTGAAACCGTACCGTAAAAAGATTGTTTCTTATTCTTTGATAATGCTTGTCAATATCTTTTAACTTTGCATTCTCTTCATACATAACATTCCACATATATAGTATACGAAAATTTCCTATTTTTTTAAAATGTCGAAAACAAAATTTTTGTTTTAGTGTTAATTTTTCACCTTCTATTATCAATTAAATGTACTATATATTGTTACGAGTGCGCTACTACAACTTTTGAATCAGGGCCTGAACTAGCCACGGCCATAACCACTAACTTTCTACTAATCGTCGCTATACATTGTAATTATACTTTTTTTGTGTTATTTTGCCTATTCGTATGAATATCCATTCGTAACATTATCGTTGAAAATTTCATGATATTTTTCTACCAATAATGAGTATCATTTTGAAAAATTATATAAACAAAGAGCATTGTTTATGTACAAACAAAAAATAATCGAATTATGGAAACCGGCATTTGTTTGTTTTTCAAGAACTTCGAGTTTTGATTGTTTGTTCAAAGTTGAATAAACAAAACGTACGAAATATTGGAATAATTCAATTTTGTATTGTTCAGCTACGAAGCAGTATAACTGTTGACAATAATCTCTTCAAAGGTTTTTTCATTATTAAAAATGTTTTTGAAACTCTTTACAGCTAAAATTAACTTAGTTAAATTAAAAACTTTTTATTAAATGTTTATTATGTTTAATCGTGACGGAAATCTCAAAAACAACGTTTTACACTGTTTTCAAACAATTGTATATTTTTCTTGCATGTATTATGATGCACAGAAATAGTCTATTCTCCAACGGTGAAACGCGAATTTTTTTTGCCGATTCTGGCAAAAATCTAAAAAAGTTTTTACAAAAATATTCAAAGTGTGATTTCAGAAACTCATATGAATATAAATCATCTACAAAAAAACTTAAGTATCATATACTAAAATACTCATCTCTATAATGCAAAAATTTAATATCACCTATAGCTCCCACATGTAAAAACATGACATACCACTGTTAAAGATAAAATCTTCATCACCGAAAAAACTTCCTAGTGGACATTTTCGCACGCAAGTTCAGCGAAATAATACACCTACATAATACCGTATTATCTCTGTCTCCTCTTTATTTTTCCAATCCCTTAACGCACACATGGCCGGCTTCTGCTCCGCTAACTAGCTGTAGCGACAAAGCAATGTAGCTGTACGAGAGCGCGCTCGTGATGTATCGTAATGGTTCTCTCGCCCCCCGCAGGGGGAGGGTTATACGCCCTCTCGAGCTTGCGCGGCGCTGGTTGTTACGCGCTGCTATCACGCGAGGTCGCCGCGTATTTTCGTGACCCCCACCCACTCCTCCTCCGCGTGTGTATGCGCGAGAGAACATTGATTTAAAATGCCGCTTCCACACAGGCCCTTTCTTTCTCCTCGTATATACCCGCGAGCTTATTATATACTCGAAGGCTCGAAAGGGGCGGAAAGTCACAACGCTGCGGCGAATTGTGGCCGAAGGCACGTTATTTCGACGCTCTGATGGTTTCGATACAAGTGTGTAGATATATATACATGTGGTATTTAGATATGCCGTGCTGAAGTTTTGACGTACTTACAAAAATGGTTTCTTACTTTTAGCAGGCAAATACACTTAAATATTATCTGCTTAATTTTAATATAATCTGCTTAAGTTTAAATTACATTCATTAAATTTAAAAAAACGTTTGCTTCAATGTAAGTCTCCAACAGTTTACCATATGAATATAATCCGTTAAATTTTATCGGATATACGATAACTATAACGTTTTCCTGTTAATTAGAGATTTATATACTATAAAAATTACTATAAATAAACTATAATTATAAAAAGATATTTTAATGAATTTTTTTATATTAATACGACAATTCACTTATTCAAAGAAGAAATCGTTTATGTTTTAGCTGACACATCTTTGAAGATTGTCTGCTTATTTATAGTAGAAATCTACTTAACTCTATGTTAAGTAAATTTTCCACTATTATTTAATGGATTCTTCTAACAGTTATATTAAAATTTTGTGAGTTCGTGTACTACGTTTACTGAAAATATTGCCCGCCTATGGCTCTGATGTTTAAAACATATTAATACGACGATTCGTGTTAAAAATATTGGAATTCTTTTTTACGTAAACTGGCCAGGTTCTGATAGCCTGAAACAACACTCGGAAAAATATAGAATATGTTTCGTGTGTGTTCTTGGCAATGTTATTTTAAAATGATATTTTTTCCAAAAAATATTTTGTTTACATAAACTTCGTACATACAAATCCAATAAATATAAAAATTGGTGTAAAATTTACATTTTCCTACACACAAGTTTTCTTCCAAAATCTCCCTTATTCCTAACTGTCAAAATCATTACATTATAGCTGCCTCAATCATATACTTTAAGTCTCATATTACACCATTTACCTTAATACAACTGATAAGTTGAATTCAAATATACTTGCCATGTAAGTGAATAGTGGAAGAGGCCCATGAGAAAAAAAAAGGAAAGAAAATATTTTGAAATTTTGCAACTTAAGGAAATGTGAGGCCTTATTTTTAATATTTAATGGTTTGATTTTTAAACATTTCTTTGCTAAAGAATACCTTACCTTGCCCTTTGCATATAAAAATTAATATCTTCTATACGATTTTCTTGTAAAAAATTACGCTTCCTTCCTTACCGACGCCAAGGTTTTACTTAATTTCATTGTTGTAAATTTATATTCAGAAAAATCACTTTATCCTGCCCTCCATCCGTATAGAAACAATTAACGGAGTACTCTTGAGTAATTTTAGTGTATTTTTCATAGAATCTTTGTAAATTTTTCTATTATAATAAACATGTTATCTACTATATTATTACCATTTCTGTAAATCATAGTATATTTAAGAAAAATGATTTTTATATACTACGTTCTGTTGGGTTATAAATTATTAGAAGTAGTTTTTTTTTTTAAATGTGGTAATTTTACTGAAAAAATTTCTGAGATTACTTTTGTAAAAATACGTTAAAAACAAAATTATATTATTTAGAAATAGTATTTCTCAAGTACTTAATATTTTTTCCTAAAACTAAAGCAGAAACTATACATGATCCTATGTAAGAGAAGTATATGAACGGTCACGATTTCATTGTTACTAGATCACTTAAATATTAAAAAATGACCTTTTGTCATACAAAGCATATATATGTGATCTTCTACTTTTCTAAAAATAACTGTCTCAACATATACTATTAAGCGCTTTCCAGTAATCCAAGTAATTCGTACATACCTAGCAGAATAAAAAATGTTTCATCCAAACAGATGTAATGTTTTATTTATATAACCATATACACAGATAAATCATTTCTTTTTTAAACGTGACGAAACTCGTCGTCGGGATAAAGCGTAAAATTTTTCTTACCGAGGAAATCACATCGAATTTTAAAGCGCACCCACGTCAGTCGAGAGAGGAAAACAAAAGCAAAAATACATTAACATGTGCGTTACACGTACCCTCTCGTGGAAAACAATCGAGCGAGCACTATGACTGCACATGTCGCCGAAAAAGGTTTTCGCGTAAAGCTCGCGCGGACGAGCGGTGGAGAGAGGCAAAGAGGGAGGGGGGGGGGACAAAAAAGCGCGATACGAAGAGAGGGAAGTGAAGGCACCGTGCAGGCGAAGAGCTTTGGCTACGAAAAATCCATTCGAGGGTCCGAGGAGTGTAGAGAAAGAAAGTGAGAGATATAGAGGGAGAGAGTGCGAGCAGCAGCGGCAACAGTAGTAGTAGTAGTAGTCGTAGCGTATTTCCAACGATAAAAAGAGCACGTTGGTGTATTGAGGCGAAGGCGAGCGACGTGTTTCTGAAAGAGCTTTGAACTTCTTATTTCATTCGACGGACAATTTCGAAACTTCGCCCAGTGCATTTCAGTAATTCGTAGGCAGCTAACCTTTCTCTCTTCAACTCTCTCTCGTTCTTTCTTTCTCTCCTCTCCTTGGATTTCTCAAGCTTCTTCTGCCTGGCGCGAGGAGCAGCTGTAATATCGCGGTATCGCGCTAAGGAAATTAAAAGGGGAACTCGGAGAGTCGCCTCGAGAACTTTCATGAAGAATCGTGATGCCAGCTTTCTTCTTTGTGATTAAACGGCGGCGTTGGAGGCGCATTCGCGCGGTTTTGTGCGCTTGCAGAGGAAGCGAGATCGATAATGACTATGGGCTACGGAGAGGAAGGGGAAAAGCGACGCATAAGCGTTAATTGCATTGCGAGATTAAATTTTGCAGTAAACAATTTTTCATGATACTTCTTGCTTGTTTTTTTCTTACTTCGCGAAACTATAAGTCTCAGCGAGATGAGATGATTAATCAGTTGTGTAGTCCATTTAGTGTTTAAGACAGAAAAGAAGAGCTGAAAGTTTGACGAAAATAGAATGAAAATGATATTAACCTCGATTCGACTATACGGTCTTACTGTATAAATATCTCTGCAAATACTGTTTTATCTGAATAATAATAACGCAATCAGTTGAATGATATTCACATGCGAATTCAATATTCTACTCCATGTTAATTCGCATTCATGACGAATTCAGCCATTTATATATATGGTTCATCGTCATTTTTCGAAATTCATTTTAAGAAGTTGAGAACAATCTATAATTCAAATAATAGGAAACACAATTTCCAAAAGTTCAAAATTGAAAAGTAACAAGAAACCGTTACCTCACATTTCATGTTCTTCAATTTCAATATTTTAAAGCATTTTTGAAGATGTATTTCAATTCACATACGTTTTTGGATTTCTACAACTCGTCACTTTACCAAATTCAAGATTCATCCAGTGCTTTCTTTTGTAGAACGTTGAATGTAATTCCATTACTTATCCCCTATGAATCGTCGGTACGGGATAAAGTTTCGCCAGAGAAGCAACTTTGCGTTATGCGAACGGACGCTGTCAAAAGTCAAAATCCAACTTCTTTTTGCCTCTTCCTTACTATACGCGTTTGCCCTGCGCTCTCCCATCACTATTCTCGCGAGATTCCCATTGCCAATGACGGAGAGCCAAAGTTTCGCGCTAGCCCGAGTTTCTAGTTATGTAAAGCCGTTTTACTTCGCGAAATTTCACAGTCACTATATATTGGAACGAAAGAGAGAGAGAGAGAAAGATAGAGAGAGAGGGGGGGAAATAGAGAGAACCGGCAAGAGAGAAGGAGAGGGACACACATAAAATATGAAAAGTGAAGAATATCACAATGTTGAATTTTCTTGACACTTACTTGATAGACGTTAGAAAAGATTGAAATGTGTCCTGATTTTAACTCGTTTTCATAGATTCACTTTTATACTAATTTTGGATATTTTATATATACTTTAGTTCTTTTAGTCATTTTAAATTCTTACAAAACGTTATCATTTATTGATGTTATAAACTTCATATCTTCTTTTTCATGAATGCATATCTTTAGTATCCTACGTAGCTATGTAAAGTACTTAAATAAAAAAAAACTACGACAAATTAAAAAAATTATAGAAATTTGATTAAGGAGGAAAATTAAAGCTGCAAATGTAACAAAGAAAAGAATGAAAGTGAATGATTGAAGTCTCGGCATAGAATTTAATGAGAAAAGGTGAGAAAAGTTCAGACAAGTTGAGTATCAGATGGTTGTTAGAATTTGCACTTCAGAATTGCAAACCCAAAGAAGAGACATATCGAGGTAGCTTACAAAAAAAGAAAATGCAATGAATAAATTTTACGCCGATTCTCGTAATGCACGAAACGAGATTAGTTAATCTACTTGTTTCTTATCAAATCCGATGGAAATTAAATGTCCTGCATTAAAGAGGATGTAATCCGACCAAGAACGAATTGAATTCGAAGCAGTCTCGTCGTTCTGGATTTTCTTTAATAAGCGCGCGGACAAGGCTAGATCTGGTTTCCTCTGCTTTCCTCTCTTTTCCTCTTAGCTTCGTGCTTCTTTTATCTATTTGCGGAATTCTTTCCTCTCATCAAACGATTATGAGCGAGCGAGGCGAGCTTTCATTGAGTTGGAAATAAAGTGAAGAAGAAGGAATTGCGTGGTTTGTAAGGCAAGCTTGTTCCTTTTCTAACGGTGTGCAATTATTTTAAATTTACAAGAAATTTAATTCTCAAAGGCCAATTAATTGAAGATTATAATACGAATAGTAATTAAATATCAAATATAGCTTTCTTCACCTTGGACATTTAAACCATTATTAATGCCTTATTTTTGATACTGTAAATGTACTGTTACGAGTAAGGCCTGATCGTATATAATTTAATAAAAAGTGACGGGACTCGGGCTTAAACCGAGTTCATCGATTTGAAAATCAGACACTTTGACCACTCAGCCACGGCCACCACCGTTTGGCTTTCTACTAATCGGCGTCACATTGTAATCGGACGCCTTGCTTATTTCGTTCTTTTTATATTCGTTCGTGTATCCACACGTAACAGTAGTTAACATTTTCAAGCTACCATTTAATATCTAATATTATTGGAATGAAACTGAATATAACAAATATTTTACGTTGTCTTGGAAAAAGGACTGTTAATTAGGTATACCTTTATAATTTTTCTTTAAGTAAAACGGATTAATTTTTGAGCAACGAATACTTTTTTACTTGTATTGAAAAAAAAGTAGAATACTATTGCAGGGATATATAACTTATGTAATTAAAATAAATTATACAGAAAAAAATGGTTTTATATGAGAAACCCTTTTCATTCTTTAATGGGTTTGAATAATACATGATTCACTTTCATTATTCAATTCGTATTCAGAGTTTATCTTTAAATGGGAAAGTTCAAGAACCATCAATTTCTCAATATCATAGATAAATCTCAGTTGAGTGAAAACATGTTATGTAAATTATAATTAAAATAAATTGATTTCAGACAAGTGAGTTCAGTGGAATGAATAAAAACTCTTCAAGCCAAGTATGAACTTGATAAAACCGTGCTCTTTAATATTTGAAAAGATATAATAATTTTACAACAGTTAATACTTCCTACTTACTACAATAATAGAAGAAGATTACTTCACTTTTTTATCCTCTACAGAATCCGTTTAATATAATAAATAATCAATTAGTCTTTCGTTTAGTTTTAGCAGTATAGAAGATTTAAATGTTCCAGTGTTTGGTTTATGCTCAGGTATTTTCTACTTTGCTCATGATTTTTATCTAATACAGAAATATACAAAATAACTTCGAATATCTTATTTGCTCAATTATATTCTTAAATATAACTTTATTACTATATAACATGATGGTGTGTATGCGTGTAATTTTGACGACCCGCTGGTACTCAACTTCTCTAAACTCTCTTCACCATCTCTCATTAAATGCTTTTATGTTAAGACATTAACTATTTAGTTTAGTTGTTACATTCTTTTCTTTATTACACTAGTACTATAATTTTCTTTTTCAATTACATTTTCATTTTCTTAGTTCATTCATGTATGTAAAAAGGCATTTATTTAGCTGCATGAGATAAATGTTTGCTAAGGCTATTCAAGAACTTTGCAATATAGCCGTGTCCTATTATTATCCAGTTTCATTCTGAACAAAGTTGAGATAGCGATTTAGAACAGCTTTTATTATTTTCTCGACCGACTAAGAGAACTTTCTGCAGTTCTAGAGTTTTGCTATTAAGTGAGAAAATAACAAAGTGTGGTTATTAATAAAATAGATGTTATGAAAATATTTCCATAATCAAATGCTATAGCAACAACTTGAAAATAAATTATTTTTACTGTATTATTAAACGTGGTGGACTTAGATAATCGTCTCTTCTAATTCGAAAATTATTTTACTTCAGAAGTATCTTGAGTTCTTAAATTTTAAACTTTCCTATTTATTAGTATATAACAACGAAGGTAACTTTAAATGAACTTGGTCAGCAATTGATCTCAATTAAGTAAGTTTTTTTTTACAGTTTATATAAATAAGTAGCAATCAGACCTTAAACACTCACCATAAAATCGCCATCCCTGTACCCTGTAAAAGCTCCTTGATGCATGTAACGCGCACGCACCGGTAAACAAGACAGAGGAGTTGAAAGTTACTATCATCTGTCCTAGAAATAAAATCCGATTTCCGTGCATTCCTACTGTATATACACGTATGCGAGGAGGCGGCGAACAACAATAGCGTGTCAAGTTTCACGGCGTCACCGTCGCCGCGTCGTCGGTGCTCTCCGTCCACTTGTCTCGCTTTTACGATTTCTCCGTAGTGCGATCTCTCTCTTTCTCTCTCACTCGTAGGCTTTTACGCAGAGCTCGCTCTGAAATTACTCTTTCTCCCTTTCCCTCTCTCGTTCTCTTTCCGCGCCGAGCTGTTAAATATAGTAGGAGCGAAGCAATGACTGACAATGAGAGAATGATGCCCACACGCACAGCAGTCACCGCGCGGGAACAAAAATCTATAATACGCGCGGACGTCGTTGTCTGCTGGAAGAGAATGAACATTATTCATTGGCAAAAAATGTCGCTCGAGGAGGTGGAACGTAATGAGGTTGTGTCACGATACGTATATATACATATCGATTTAATATACTCTTTTTTAATGAGTAGCATTATCTTATATAGAAAAATGCCATCTGTACTTCAATATGAATATTCATAAAGTTATTAATCAATTTTTTAAGTAAATTTACGTGTCGAAATATTTTATTGACATTCGTAACGTTGTACTTCCGTACAGGAAGTTACATTATAAAATTAATACGCTATCAAGACAGTGATGTTTCTTTAAGAAAATGGTATATTTTAAAATATACCATGAACAAATCAAACATTTTGTTAATAATACGCGTAACTTTTCACTACCCTCATTGTCTCTTCCATCACAATGTCACATTATTCCTTTATGATATTTTCTCGGAAGAAAAGTTCTCCCTCCCACTCCACGAATGACCTCGATAATGTTATGCCTCATTCTCACTTATACCAAAGTGCTAGAAAGTCGCCAACGGTAATTAATTCCCTCCGACCGTGCCGACGTCCCAATTCATCAGGCCGTGCTAAAAAGTCCACCCATTCATCCATTCGTTCATTCACACGTCTGCCTCCCACCAAAAAAAAAGGACATCCAATTATAAGATCAGAGTCATCCCCTGTAGGGACTATCTTACAAGCCGGCAAATTAGCCGACAAATTCAATTTCCTGTCCCGATAGACAATGAAGGGGGAAGGAGACGAAGCTCACGCGCGCGAGTGCCATCAGCGTTTTCCCTACAAAGCGCCGACCGAATTAGCGTGCGGACCGTACGCGCACGCGTTTCTCTCTCTCTCTCTCTTGGGTCGTTCCGTTTCCGCTTACGTATGATCGATAGGGCATTATTCGCATTGCTCTCCCTCCTCCTTCCCCTCTTCTCCCGCCAACTGCTTAAGTGCTATCGCACGAGGGAGGCGAGTGAGACAGAGAGAGAGAGAGAACGTATATATATATATATATATATATACACGACGCGTAGAGCAGCAGCGCTACAATTGCATTCGCTCCCTCCCTCGAATATTCTAGAACCAATGTATGCGCTCACATAGAACCAAACGCGTCTAGCCCACTGACCTGCGGGGATCCAAGGGGAGGACAGAGAAGCAAAATCCTCACCTGCTGTGGCTCACATATAGCCGCGAGCGCGGGGACGAGCTTGGATTCGTGAAATTAACAATAACCGAGACTCGCTCTATTACGCTTCTGTCATTCAGCCGGTGCATTAGCCGTCGGGAGCGTGCACTGCATGCCGCACGCTCCGGAAATCGATTTAAGGAGGGGTTGCTTTGCTAGACTATATGTATATATAGAGAGTGAGTGAGGCGCTAGCGGAGAAAGCTGGAGAGACGGAGTAATAGCTGGTTAATTATGATCCGAGCAGACCCGCGTGATGGAGCGAGAGCGCGCTCGCTTCCCTGCTGGCTTGAATGGCGATTTTGACTCGATGTTGATCTGAACAACGATGAGAGTGGGTGACATGATCGAACTCCTGCGACTGACGCCAAAGACTATAGTTTCAACGTGGTTGATGGACAAATCGTTTGTTTTTCGCTTTTTATACTTCATACTTCGTTATTATCCGTTTAATGTACTTAGCTGCTTGATCAGAGTAGTCATTTCTAATTTTAAATATAAGATATTAGAAATGATGGTAACAGTCAGTAGCGAATACTTGACTGTAAATTTTTAAATATACAGAGTTTTAGAGTTACGAAAGAAAGTATAGAAATGTAAATGAACGATATGTAAAAAATACATGTAGTTGAAAATATTGAAAACTCTTTTTTTCATATATTGTTTGGCTTTTTAAAAAAGTATTGTCTTTGTTTGTCTTACAGAATATGAACTTTGATGGGGCTGCCATGTACCACTAACCCAAACATCCAACCGAACCCAATGTAAACAGTAATAAATTTCATGTAAGTTTCTTTTTTACATACATTTATTTTATTCACGACTACATATATATACGGTATAATATCTTAATTAATATTCATTTTTGAATGGACAATTTTGTTGAAGAAAATTTTTCATATGAAAAATATAGCCGCTGAGAAAATAATTTTGAATTGAAATCTGTCGAAAAATGAATTTTTGAACTAAAAATAATCTATACGCATGTATGCATGTGCTCGCGGACGAAATTAATTGAAACGTACTATTTATTCAACGTAGCGGGAATAACTAGTGTATACAAAATCTCATTGAATCGCACTAATTAAATGGTTTTAATAGACCTTGCAAAATCGGCAAATAACCGCTTTCGGACACGCGTACTGTACGCGCGCGCTCAGAACTTCATCAACACGAAGTAACTAATCAACTGACTATATTTCCAATGCTCGGCTATAAGCATCGCTGCGTTGCGCGAAATTCACAGGTACGCGCGAGAGAGAGAGAGAGAGAGAGAGAGAGAGGAAGAGGATGGCTTAATGAGTCGGCCTTTCGAAAGTGATGTAACGTGATTTTATATACTCATTAGCCGAATTGCGTAAAACATTTCGCCCAAGTACAAATCACCTCGTAAATTCGCATTATAGGAACGCCGTCTAATGGATACGTAATTTACTTAATGCCCGTTCAGGTGCGCGAAATCAGCGTTCCGCATCGTATTATCGGATAACAAATGCGTTTCAAGAGACGCTCGTCCTTAATGCTCGCCACTATTGCTGGGCTCGCGCGTCATTCGTAAAAGATAGCGCGCATGCAAACGTCTGCCGAGTCTGCACCCTCTTTATCTTCGGCCCCTTATACGCGAGAGACTTGCGAGCGTGCAATTGCTCTCTGGCCGGTTGGAAAGTATTAAGTTGTTCGATTAGACGTATAGCCGGATTCCCTACTTCAAGCTCAACGTCCCGTGAAAGATTTATTCCCAAATAAGACGCGTCTTTGATGTTCTTTAACATTTATTCACGTGTATGGCGATGTATTACAGAAGTAATCTTTTAACTTGATTTTCCAGGTGAATCTATTATTCGATATTTGTTTAAGAATCGTTGAATTATTGGTTATTAAAGTAATAAAATCGGTAAGGGACCTTATTAAGTGATTATTAGAGAATAACTCAACCATTGTCAATCCAAAGATTAAAGATTTTGAATAAACTTAAATTCACATTTTCATTGTATATCGTTATATATTCGGTAAATCATTCAACGTGTTTAATATCACAATGAAAATATTCAAATAACCAACTGGAATGCAGGCCAATCGAGAAATTCTTCCGTGGCATAATGGATCAGCACGTGACGAAAAAGTCAAATAAAACCTTCCCGTGCTTTTGAAGTGTATTGTTTCGTCGGAATGCCTTGACAATCGCGAAGCGGAACAAAACTGATCTTTGTCCATGTTTTCGTAGCCGCCTCCTGGCCCCAATCAATCAGCCCTACGGAGAACAAAATAATGGCCGTCCAGTGTATACTTCCCACGGTAGGGGGGGGAGGGGCTAACTCACAAAAGGTATAACCCCAGCTTCGTATGCCACGGACGCGCATTAAACTGGGAGAACGTTTGAGGTTTCCGCAGTAGGAGAGGACAGACGGTATCACAGCCATCTGGTTATTGTAGCGCGGCCATTCGGCGTATAGAGGAAATTGGAAAACATCAGCGACCGACCACTTTCCCTCTCTACCAGTGCCGGACGCTATCTTTGTATGTTTTTTCTTTCGGACTCTCTCACTCCCTCTCGCGGCTCGTACGGTTTCTCTTTTCCCGATCGGTTTTGCAATGTTACGATTCTTATTTACTCTCTCTCTCGTTTTTTTATTGTATCGATCTTTTTATCTCTCTCTCTCGTTGGTCTCTTTTATTCTCGTTTTTTATTCAAGTGAATACGCGTGCATACGTTCGAACATTTTATTTGATAAAAGAATATTTAATCGAAAAAAAATCTAATTTCTAGGAAGAGCTATATAGATTATTTACTTTGAGCAAACTATTTATGCAATACTGATGAATTAAATAAATAAAGTAGTACGGTTGGCAAATAAAGGGAAAGTTTACAAGAAGTTAATTAATAAATGTTCTTCCATATACAGAAAATAAAAATATTTTACTGGATTATTATTACGAGTATTGGGCTCTTTAATATTCCGATTATTATACTTTTTGCACATTTAAAGGTTTAAAGTTAAATTGGCAATAAATGGTCGTATAATACAATACAATTATTGTTTTGTTTATGATACTTAAAATTTTGTTTTAATTACATAACAATTATAATGAGCATTTTAGCTTTCGAAAGTACAGTAAACTAAAACTGTACAACTGTTTACCAAACAATCCTCGATACTTACTTTATTTGGGGTCGTAGGAAAAAAAAAATAATACTGAGAATATAAAGAGTGTCCGATAAACCTAGAAAATATATGTTTTAACTTTAAAATCCCTTGTCCAGCAGCCGCGGGTTTTGAGTATTCGTTTACATGCACTTAAACATTAATGGATTAATCGAAACGAAGTTACTTCATTTAGCCTAAATTCTTTTTTTATTCTAGAATATGTACAATATAATACATAATTATTCTTGAGCAACAATCATAATTTCAGTCGGTTAATACCGAACAAAAATATCTATTTTTTTTCTGAATCTTACAACCCAGTAGAAAAGTTTTATGACCCCAAACACACAAACGTATCGAAAGTTTTAAAAAAATATACACTTGTTCCCTAAAAACGAGACGAAATCTTAAAAATAATTTTAAGATACATTTATTTTTCGTTCAAAATATCTTCACTAATTTTTTCTAAATCATACTAAATCTTAAGATTAATTTTTAATAAAAACTTCTCCATTTCAATAATATACTTCTAGTTTAAGCCTAATAAATACGATAATTATTAAATTCATATTCAAATTAAGCTCACAAGGATATGAACGTAGTAAGCCTCTGTCTTCATTCCCACTACCTTTTCAATATTCCAACCGTACTTTAACCTTATACGGCCTTTTTCTCACCTTCTGCAGTGCTCAATTGAGCCACTGAAGAAGACTACTATGTGAAAGACCACCTTACGGATTGCACTTGTGCAGTTATCGGTGCTTTCAAAGTAAGTTCCACGTAACCAAATCGAGAATTAGACCTGTCCAAGGTTCGCGTACAGTCGTCGTATAAGCCCGATTCTTTTTTGCAAGCTCAATTAGTATAATAAAAAAATTGTTAATAAACAAACTAATTTATCAAATATAAAACTTGATTGATTCCACTAAATATGTTCTAACTGACGCATAAATATACTTAAATCAGTAGAGTAATCAAGTTTTCGTCAGCCATAAATTTAAAATTACAAAGTATGCTCGCATATCGCGGCTACACAATAGCAAACTTATATACCGCATTAGTACGAGGTATCCCTAAAATTTCTATAGTTAGTTTTACAAAATCTTATACAAACGATATCCGTGAAACTTTCGCTCAGATTTCATCGTCCGAGTAATCTTATGCGATGCTGCGCTCTTGGTCTACCTGAAGAAAGCAAGAACTCTCGGGTTCGCTCTTCCAACCTCGAGATAACGTGCGAGCAAAAAAAAAAACTTTCTCGAATCTCCGAAACTTATGTATCCTTTTTCAGTCGGCAGAAATCAAAGCGCTCCATTACACAGATTTGCCCGGCTGTAATGGCAGCGTGAGCTCGCGCGGATGAATCGCTCTCTCTCCTCCCATCTTTCCTTATTTTCTCCTCCCATGCGCTTTCCTTTTTTTCTCTCTCCTCAACTTTCATTACCCGCTGCAGCTGCGAGGCACTGCTTCTTCGTATACCTCTTGACCTATCGATGAGATTTCCAGGGCAATTACAGTCTCCTCCTCTCTCTCTCTCTCTCTCTCTCTCTCTCACTCTCTCTCTCTCTCTCTTCCCCTTCTCTTTACAAGTCGAGTTTTTGGCGCCGGTGCAAGGTATATTATCAGATGGCTCCCGCCAAAGTTAGCTTTTCATCTCTGCCGCGGAATGAAGTTTTATTCCGCTATTCCTGGCGCCGCCCCGTCTTAGCGTAGTCGGACAAAAGTTTCGAAGACGCCGGCGCCGGCACGGCAGCCGCGCCTGCATGGGAAGTCGGATTCGACGTTTGCTCCCACGGAGGTAGAACTATGCTAATCGTCGTTCTCCTTTTTCCCTCTTCTCCTTCTCTTCTTCCATACTTCAGTACGCAAAAAAATCCTCTTAATCTTGCCGGTTTTACACGGGCGATTCGTGATTGAAATGTTGATGTAAGATATGACTTGCAAAAAAGTCAGCGTAGTCGCGACTGCGACGCTTGAGATGAGAGAAAGAGGGAGGTGGAATTTTCGGATGTTACACTCACAAAAAAAGGGAATGAAATGATCAAATACTTGTTCTAACTTCCATTTCAAAAAGTTTAATAATTCATTTTCCCCTCCGCTCTAAGGCGTAGGCGAGGCTTTTTTCGCCGTTGGCGGCGCAAAATGTCGGGAGTGCTTGAATAAATCGTTTTATAAGCTAGGAAATCTTCGCGCCACTGAATAACTTTTGCTAATGCCCTCTTAATTTTTTTGGTCAACTTTTCATTAGTCGCAAGAATTCTGATTATGAAAGTTCCTTATTATTTACGCTGATAATAAATTTTAGCGAGAAACAATAGTTAATCTGTTGAATATACACGACAAAAGTTTAAAACAAACTGATGCTAATTATTGAAAGCTACCAAATAATTTATTATAAAATAACCTAGTTATTAATTATTGCACCATTACCACAATAATTCTATTGAAATGAAATAACTTTCTCTCTCGCACAACAACGAAAGCATTATTTTTGCACTGTACTACACGATAAAAATCAATATTAAAAAACATTAATACATATAAGTCGACGAGTGAAGAATCGTTCCATTATGCAAAGCACATTTGTCACTCACAAATCTCAACACGACGAAACATCACGCGCGCTGTCGAAAAGCTCGACAAGAGAGGGAGAGAAAAAAAAAGTACGCAGAGTGTATGGAGTCCTCGAGGCAATAAATCATCGACATGATAAGTGAGCTACTGATAACCAAAGATTGCAACGTGCCGTGTCGAGAGTCGAGAGAGGTATGAGTATATATGTGTGTAGGGTTCTACCAACGTCGACGGCGTGCCGCTTCCGTTGGCTCACGCTCTCTCTCTCTCTCTCTCTCTCTCTCACACACTCGAGTTTACTACACGGAGAAACGATATCCAGACCTGGAAATATTGATCGAGCAATTATTCTCGAGTGAGTTACGGCGGACAACGATCGTGAATTAGATTAAGCCGGTGACACATGGTGATATGAGTTACGGGGATCACGTCCGTGCATGAGCGACGCGTCGCGACGACGAGAACGCGTGCCCTGATTCGGTGCTCTCTAGCTTTCTCTCTACCCTCCCCCCCCTCTCTTGCTTTCGTCACTTTTACGAAAGAGAGCACAAAAGAGGGTGAGGTAGAACGTGGTCGAGGTAGAGTAAACGTGAGGTGGTAGAGGCTCATGTGCGATGAAGAATATGGATGGAATCAGGCTGCGTGAGAACTGTAGAATTACACTTTCTACACTCGCGTTCTTCACTGTTAAAGTATCAAGCATATTTTTCTGGTTTTATATCTATATGCAGATGAGAGCTTCGTACGTCAATGTGTCGGAAGAATTATCGCGGTATCATTTTTTACACGCTGGTTTCGTGCGTGCGAGGTAAAATTTTCAGTATAAGAGAAAGAAAAAAAATATGTCCAGTGAGACGGGAATACTAAATGCGGCGAAGAAAGGCAACCAATGCCGTGAAACGTATATATATAGTGCGGTGTATACATATATAGGAGAAAAGAGTATGGGGCTCACCGCAAAGCAAGAAAAGTGTACGGCGAGCGGAGAAGATAGTGGTATTGAGAAAGGCGAAAAGGATGAGGTTTGCTTGTACATTGGAGAAAGAAAGAGGGAAGAAAGAGAAAAAGAGCACAGAAGGTGAGTAAAAATGGACGAGTAGAAAGCGAGGTGTACAGCGTGAATCGCACTTTAGAGCAGTAGCGAGCTCTGCTGAAAATATCGCTCCCTCGGCGAGCGAGCCGAAAGAGAGTGCCACGTCACTGTTACGATAAATTTTATTTGCAATAAAATGTTTTCCTTGCGGCTTATACGCGAATTGTACGCCGTCCTTCGGCAGCTGTAAATCCGTACAGGCGCATTAATGAAAATTCAGTCTGTGTAGGCAAGCGAAAAAGAGAGAGGGAGACTGATTGGTTACGGAGGTAGGTTCGCTGCCCCAAATTTCTCACATAAACACGGCACATAATGATAGCTAACGCGCGCGCGCGTACCTCGGTGCTATTAACAGCGCAAAAATAGCGTCGCGTGAGCGGTGATTTATGATTCTGGACTATTTATGGAAATAGAAAATTAATTTTAATATTTAAATTAGAAGTGATTTCCTTGATATTTTGTTTGATGTAAATTTGGAAAGGATATTTTTTATTCTCGTAGATAAGGGATTTTAATATTTATTAAGATGATAATTGAATTTACCCTTTTTTTTATTAAATTCGTATTTTATCCATTCTATTTATAAATGGTAATTTGAATTAATTTAATTTCGAATATCATTTCAGATTAATTTTCTACATCTTCAGCCAACAACTATCGATTGCGGATATCGGAATTAATATTTAATCTCTCATGTTACAGTAGTATAGTTAATTTCAATTCCAAGCGATAAAATTATATTTGAAAACGACAAGTATACCCATTTTTCTGTATCTTATCGTTTTTGTAAACCACGTTTAAAGAATAAAATACAATCTCTTCATTCTATTTTCCTCTGATCTGAGAATAACATTCTATACACTATTTCAAGCGCCAATAATTTCTAACAACTCTTTAGTTTATTAACAGCGATACAAAAAGAGATTACTTTAATCAACTCTTTATGCTTCTATGCCAAAAGCAACTCTACTAATCGAGTTCCCATCAATGTTCCAAACAACGGTCGACTTCACGAGGCAATCCAACCCAAAGATTACGTACACGAAAAACCTTATCCCGCTCTAACTTCAGAACTTTTCGTGGCAGGCACTTTTTCACTTTCTCTACTCCATACAGCCCCTCCTACATAGCCACATACACACGTACACGTACAGCCATTCACCTACATCCTTACACAGCATATAGTCCTCGAGCTCTCTCTCTCTCTCTCTCTCTCTCTCTCTCTCTTTCTCTCGCACACGTAGGCAGAAAAAGTCTTGCGGCGCGCGGCGATATTTTGAGCGTTCGAGACACGCGCGGATCGTAAAGCGAGCGTGATTAAAATTTTTCATAAAGCTGCCCCGCGCTCGCCATTCCTCTCTTATATACGTTTCGCCGTCCAGTACGGCCATGGCTCGCCTGTGCGCCGAAGTTTCGAGCACCCACTTGAAAACTTTTCAACTCACTTCGTCCTACCTCGCTTGCTCTTATATTTCTCAACGCATACGCACAACCTAACAATGTAACCATTCCTCTCTCTCTCTCTTTTCTACACACACACACATACTTACACATACGCACACATACTTTTGGAATCGGAGCGATGACGTATTACTTAGCCCTTTCACGGATGAAATTTTTAACTGTACATAGCCCGCTGTTGTGTATGTTTGTGAATGTATATATACGTCGAGTGTATACGCGCCGCGGGGATAGAAGAGGAGGAGGGCGAGTTATGAGTTAGTGCCCGAGGGTCGCATATGCTGCCCCGGAATTTTTTCGCCTGCCGTATGCGCGTGCGGACTTTTTTCTCAGGCGCGCCCGCGCGCGCCTCTCTCAGCCATGGCGTTGTCTTGCTTTTATTGCAGAGGTGGATTCGTGCGTGTTAAGGTTATTTACGGGAGTAATAGCGAGTCTAAAATGTTTTTAAGCTCTCCCGTGCGCAGCGAAGTTCTAATTTTAAAGCGTGTATATTTATTCGCTCTACTCGAATGTGTATACTCTAGCTTTTGCATCGTTTTCCGGGGCCAGATGGATTTATAGAGAAATTTATTTTGATAAAGTTGCGGTATATAAATTACTATGTAAAGTGGCTCTATTTATAAATTGAACGGTGGTCTCTTACTAGTGAACTGAATGTATAATTCGGTTACAAATAAACCAAGAGAATCGTGTTACTTTTGCAACTGTATGAGTATATCACAATGATGAGCTAAAATATTACATTTAATTCCCATAACATTTGTTTCGAACGTTCAGCAAGCTGATCTCTAGAAATTCACGAGTGGTGAAACAAATTATGTGTTTGTACTAAATAAATGTATTGATATAATTTTATGTTTAAATTTTCTATTTGACCGGTTTCAGTTGTAATTATATTAGTAAGCTTTGTAATTCTATGTGTGAAGCAAACAAATAAAATTCAATATAATATTCAAATAATTACGATAATCTCTTTGCAATTGAAATTCAGTGAAAAGGTAACAACTAATTGGATTGGTACGTTTAGAATTTTACACGCATGTATTACGTTCATATGTATATGCAGCTATTTATTCAAATAATAGTATTTATAAATTTTACGTATATTATTCGACATCGCTGCTAGTTTACGTACAAAATGATTAACATTAAAGTATAGATATATTTAAAAACGCTCGAACACGATAAAAACACCATCATTACTTTCTATTATAGAATCCAAATCGATAGCTCGCGTTATTATATCATAAATATTTTAATTCATCGAAATCCAAGCGTCTCGTAAATCCTGTACACAGGCAAGGAAAATCCCGCGCGAAATCGCGAACGCCATCCATTCCACTTTGGCCGTTTTTCACATCGCGGCTAAATGCCAATCGACGAAGCTCCCACCCCCTCTTTTCTCCCCCTTTGCGACCACGTCAATTGCGAGATAATACCGGCGACGGCGCCGGTGGACAACGGCGCAATGTGAATCAAAATATGCGTTTGCGACGTGGGTGGCAAACATATGTGTTCAAGTGGAAAATCGGTTTGTTCATTTCTTTCGATAGTGCTTCAAATAAGATTTACTCTTGTATTATGCAACATGTACTATAATTTTTTATATGGATCCATATCGAAATTCTTTTTCGAGTATTTACGTTATTACGTAGAAACTTTTTCCCTAGAGATGATCATTTCGAAGTCTTGCAATAATATTTTTTTTAATTCATATAGCCAATTTTTGAATGAGCCGTATTAAGAGTATTTACCCTATAGGAAGAAGCAAAAGTATATTTTTTTATTTAATTTTAAATTACTTAAAATGAAGAAGATAATATAAATTGTAATAACAGTAATACAGCTTCTGTCAAATTGTTTAATAGCTCATCCACTGATCTAAAAAAAGCTATCAGTTCCACAAGAGACTTAGAAAATAAAAAACTAAAATTGTAAATGCAATCAGTTACTCAAATATCTAGTATAATAAAAAGTCTAGTATAATAAACAAAATATTGAGAAAATATACTCAAGTTTTCAACTCAAATTGTATAATACTATACTAAAGTAACATTTCATTGGGTTATTCGATGACCAATTTAGAGACATTTCGTATCCCCCTTACTTATAAGTGTTGCATTAGATCTGCATAAATAAATATTATTGAGTCATGTAGACATAGTAATACATTCATTCACATGTAGCTAAAATTAGATGATAAAGATCGGAAAAGAAAATTTAATAGTCAGGAAATTACTTTTTGTATTATACAGTGATAATATTAAAAATAATTATAATAAAGATATTAGTTACTGTTACCAGTAGATGTAGCCCGAGTTTGATCAGACGAGAATCGCAATGTATTTCTAATTTACACGTAAACGTCTACTACTAAAGTGATTCTATTTATTTCTACTCTAATCTACATTACTTTGTAGTAGTAAGTCACTTAACCAGTATATCAATAAAATTAATATTATTATTTATGTAGTTTAACATTAAATCAATCTGATATTAGGCATAGAGGATGTTGTAAATAAAAGCATATATTTTAATGCTAAACAATTATTACGTATAACGATATAGCGTTCAATTTACAACACATTTAGATGCGTTATAATCTGTGAAAATAAAGCTTTACAAAGTTTTATATGTTATATATCATGCGTTGAACTCCAATCTATTCGAATTCAATCTGCTCTAATGCAATGCGATCAAAAGAAAGATACGAATATGTATCCTAAAAGAACAATACAATCAATTCTTTTAAAAACAACTCAACCCACATCCCCTATCCCATTAATCAACGCTTTATCTACTTACACAACTCTTGTGAACTCACCCCGCCATAATTAATAAAACCTTACTCACAAGAACCAACAGCTCAATGCTTGCGAACAAAATTCCCTCTCACACAAGTATCACGTATAATCGCGCAATTTTTTTCTCCTACACCAAGCGCATGACCAGTAACCCCACCCTCGATGTTACCCCACATATGTACATCAGGCAAGTGTCGTTGATGCGTGTGCCCATGAGAGCGGGCTATATATATATGTATGTGTATATATATATATACATATTATATACTCACACATTCACACACGCACACGTAACTCGCATGACTTCGGCTACAGCATGCGGTGTTCGACACGAGAGAGCGGTTATATACGAGGTTGACGCCAAACAGGATCGATATAACGCTGTGCGCGCCCGTCCGGCTACCACTGAAATTTAGAATTACATAATAGCTAGAGCCTGCTGTCTCTCTCTCTCTCTCTCTCTCTCTCTCTCTCTCTCTCTCTCTTTCTCGCATTTTGCCCGTTTTCCAGTCCGCTGCCGTGTGTACCGTTTGTTTCCCCGCGCTTGTAATATTTCCCGGGTGGATGCCGCGCACACTGGCTATGTGTGCAATGCGCATAGCTGGAGGGTATGAAAGCCACGGGGCCGCGAAAAACGCGCATTTCGTTTATTGCTTCGTTCGTGGGTAAAACATATATGGAAAAACATTGTGCAACTAGCTGTATTAGGGGAGGATGAGAGAGATGCGCGCGCATATATAGGTGTGTGGGGGTAAATGCAAGCGCCAGCTGTGTGTAACAAAGGAGCATGTTGTTCGACACTTTGGTCTTACCCGGTAAAAAAAGTTTAGCTAAAAAAAAAAGCTGTAAGTAATAGGTGAAAAATATAACTGTAATGCATGGATTTC
>JAYJLV010000001.1:15588735-15619726 GCA_036873485.1 Torymus texanus | reverse complement strand
ACACACACACACACACACACACACACACACACACACACACACACACACACACACACACACACACACACAGATACATATAACCCGGAAACCGGAAGAGTATCGGTCAATTTTACATAACTCCGCTTTCGCTAATCGCGTCGCACAATGCACTCGAGCGGTCGTGTATATATACGTATATATACATACGTATCTGTATGTATATGTATATATGTGTATCGGGTGACTCGCCACAGTGAGTCGTAATTCATACATACACGCGAAACGATCGAGAACCGCTTTATAAACGATCGGGTGTGGATGATGGGCTATATATGTGTATGCGTTACGCAAGTGCAAAGTGTAACGATGATTGGGTGTTAGGGAGTGTGCGAGTAAAACGGGAAGTTCATGACGAAGAACAATGAGTGTAGTATAGTGGTAAAGGTGATGGCTGAAGAAGTTTATTAATTTTCTTTTCTTTCTTTTTTAAGACGGTCGTTGTGAGAGTTAGCGGTTGAATTATTAGATGGGTTTATGGATTGTTTTTCATGAGGGGAATTGGGATTGGTAAGCTTGTCGATTAATCAAAATAAATACAGTAATAATGGGATATATTTATTGATGATAAATATACGAAATTTAAGTGGTCAGCTGTTACGCTGGTCCTTTTAACGTAGTTGTTCGACACCTTTTGTGGGTATGGTATGCTATATAACTTCTGTAGTGTGAAACCATCAACGCAGTCTCTGGAAATTTAGAAAATTCAGAATTAATTTATCATAAAAAAATTACAGTTATTTAATCTAATTTTATAAAACAGTATTTTATACAAAAAGTGTATTATACCTAATGCCACCTTGCATAAACATTATTAATAAATACCACTCTTATCAATACGCATATATTCACCTCCTCATTCCACCCATACCCAAAAAAAACACCCCACCGGTATCCCAATCCAACATTAGAAAGTCTCCTCCATATATATATATATATATATATATATATCTCTCTCTTTCTCTCCTAGACTATCAAAACAAAGCCAACCGTATATACATCTCGCTTCTACGAAGATCAAGAAAGAAAAACACACCGCCACGTCCAATTAGCTAATCTCGAAGAAGTCGCGCCGCCACGGTTACGCAACAGACTCCGTGCCGCGTACTGTCGAGATTTTCACCGAGCAGCAACAGCAGCAGCAGCAATGGTTCATGCTCTAAGCATGGTGCAAGTGTATGTATGTTTGGAAACTGAATGGGTCGCATGAGCGTGGAGCCTCAGGCGTTTAATGGTGTGATCGGAGCAGCGATAGTTTAACTTTTCAAAGATATGGATATGAGTGTTGGTTATTAGTTAAAAAAAAAAGGATGAATGAAGTTTTTGTATATGATGTACACGAAGATCGAAGGTTATTTATTATAATGATATTCAGGTTGGATGTTTATGATAATTCGGTATAAAAATATTGTGATATGCGTGCATGCGCGAATCAGAAAATCAGCAAATTTTATACGAGAGACAGTTGAGCGTATAATAATTGAAGAAAATACATACACGAGTACTCCGTAACATATCGCGTATCGCTTGCGATGTTTCTATAATGTAAATGTAATAATAACATTGATGGTAAAACGCAGCCGATCGTGTACGATAATTTTATATATTTTTTTCTCCCTAATTTCACAAGTACGTGTATATTATAACTGTCAAAATGAAAATTCATGAAATTCCAACTTTCCATGTTACAAAAATCTAGCGCAATTTGTTACTTAACATTTTACATATATTGAAAACGAAAGTATTTCAAAATTCATTTCATATTATATACATATATAAATACATATAGATACGCATTCACACCACATATAGTTAACACACTATGCAACTACGCCAAGCTAAACCGTAACCAACCTAAAATACCATTACATTTCACCTATAAAAAAAAAGAAACCAACAAAAACTACCTCCACTACTTTCATTACGCCAAATAAAACAATACTACAGCCGCACACCGCGTTAATTGAATTAACCGCGGCACCTTTTCCTCATTACACGATATATAGCTTAATCCCGACGGTACGATTAAAAGCCGCGTGATGTAGTAGCCGATCAACGGACGTCACGGCAAAAACGAGGCGCGAATAAACGGAACATTTAACGTACGAGAAAAAAGCGCTTCGAGTTCGTTAGCCGTAATTTTATGCGCGCACGCGCCAGTCGTCGTTTACGCAATCGGCAAAAAGGTGAGGTACATACTTGTCAAGGTTCGACGTCTTGTGGTGGATGTGAACTATCGTGATGTAATGGGTTAGGAAGTTGAGCGGTGTAAGGGATAACAATTAAAGATTGGCAGTCGTTGGTTAAAATTTACTAGTCATATCCATATGCGCGCTTTACTTTTTTCATAGAAACGAAATCAACAAATATTTTAGATTTGATTACTGTACTAATTATTATTGTTTTCTTTCAGAAAGCATAATATAATATTTTTACTAAATAACAGATTTTAATTCTAAATTTTGAGGTTAAGAAACAAATTGAAACAGCATTTATATTGTAATTAAATTATTAGATACAAAATTTTAATAAATTGGGATATTGAATAATTTAATCGTGATTCTATTGATTTACTCAAATACACACATAAATCATTTAATTAATTTCTATATCAAAATATTCATTTTATATCAAAGAACATTTTGAATTTTGACGCTATTCAGACCGGATATTAAACCAATCGCATTGCTTCTTTAAGTGCTTCACAACATCCTGTCATCTTCTTTTTAAGTGAGGATCGTGTGAAAGAGGAACGATTATTAAATAAGCAATAGCAGTTCCTGAGAATGTATAATAAAATTGACGATTTATCGACGAAAATGTTTTAAAAAAGTGATTTTTATAGACAACAGCAATAGTGATTTTCCCAGCATCGTTTTATCTATACGAATTTTCAAAGAATTTTTACGACGTATCATAAAAATTTTGTAGGAAGAATGATAAAAAAAAGAAATTGATATAAAAATAGTATAAGCTTTTAAGAACTCGAACCAGGAATAAATAACAGTAATTTTTATTCTAATTAATAATAATTATTTTTCCTTCACCTATACACATATCCCACAGTCGTAACGCCTTGCACTAATATTAACTAAAAAAAAAACTCATCTCCGTGAACGATTTGTAATTTTTTTTTCTCTCATAAAGATGCATCCAACTAATGAATAGTGTGTACGATCAAGAATAACCCTCGACTTTTTTATACCCACGCTCTTTTTTTTAATTGAATATCTTCGAGTACTTTGTGTTTATTCATGGAAACATTCTCGATGAGTCGATCGTAGCTACTTTAATAACAGCCACCGTTTACGTAGGTTTCTTAATCCCGAACGTATATCGCGCAACTATGACGAAACGACGAATCCGCGATTAATAATTAATACTGTTATTACCGCGATTAACCTTATATTCAATTTCACATCTCCCTCACGCTTTTATTATTTTTTTTTTTTCTGTAACACTACACACCTACATATATTTAATCAAACGACAGCAACAACGTACTTATACATAGCGAAAAAATTTCTAACGTCAATTCACTCTCACACTGTATATTCCGCACACGACCGTACGACATTATAACCCAGCATTTACGAAAGCTCTCCAATTGTAATGTATATAGAAATTTTTCGAAACCCGTCAAACCCGTACGTATACGTACGTATACGTTTGTACATATATACACTGGTTTTATGTAACTCGAAAAAATTGCCCTCGATTATTTTGATATCTTCCGATTTTACGTAATTCGCGCGTGCCAACCTCGTTAAAATTAGCTTTCTTTCGTATTTGGAATCGACAATTAGGCCTGGTACGCGCGTATATGTGCGGCGACAGCGCGAGTTCGTAAATCTCAAAAGCGCAACACATGCGCGTGTGCAGTTTAGTGACTGTAATCGTGCGAGTATCGCGTATATGAGTTCAAGAAATGCTGGTATAAAAGTATGGAAGAGGATGTAGTAATTAATGTATTCAGCAATTCATAAATACCAATAAAATAAGCTGATAAACGTGAAAGAAAAGTTATCTAGTAATAAAGGGCAAATCTCAAAGGAAATTTTTTAATTACCAAGACACTTTTAACTGACCAGAGAACCAGTAAGCCATTAAATCAATCATCATTCCCAATTACTCCATCGAAACCGTGTACGACCGACAGAAACGCAAATCCCCATTGGCAATAAAAATCAAGTTCCACACCATCAATCTCCCAACTCCGCGCTCCCAACACCTTCAATCACGACTAACCACTGCGCACTACAAACCAACTACTTCCTCGTGCCATACATACCCGACACTATTCTCCCTCTCTCTCTCTCTCTCTCTCTCTCTCTCTTTCTCTCTCTCTCTCACTCACTCACTCTATTTCTACGGCCTTCTCTTTTCCGTCACTTTATTTTCCTCTTCTTCGCTCGCCGGCGTACAAGTTCGTTTCTTTGTTGAACTTGTCCTTGTTTGTGTTGCGCGGAGCTCCACGGCGGCCATTTCCAGCTGCTCAAAATAAAAGCCAAGTTTAGCGGTTTTGAATTGTTCAGTAATTCATTGTAAGAGCTTTGGTAAAAGTTGCTGCTTATTGTATTTAAAGTTTTGATATTTTCTGGAAAAAAAATTATGATGTCATGATTTATTCATGGTTTTGTAAATGTACAGAGACAGTATAACTGTAGCAGAATGAATTATTATATCTTGGCTATCGTAAAGTATAACGCATAAGTTATACGCGAATAAGAACTTGATTAACAAATAATTACAAGCACGTTAATTTCTTAGTATCTTTTGTTTAACGCAAGAGATGCGTTAAAAATGTCTTTAATTAAATCTAAAAAAGACAGCTCTAATTATATATTTGACTACTATTTTTTTGCACGAATAAGAGCGGCTCTCGCGGTTAGACAATAGAAGAGGTATATAATGATAATGCACTTCGAGCTAACCATCATTCTGATGCAATTACGGCCTGCATTAGTCCCTGTCAAATACTTGGGGAACAACTTATCTCTGGGACGGGTTGCATGATTCTCTTAATGAGGACACGCAGCCGTCGTTATCATCGGAATTGCAGTATTATGGAAAAATTTAATTAGTTTTTACCGCGAGAGCACGTTGCACCGACGCAAGATAATAGACAAAAGCAAGCAACGAGTTCTCTACCCCTTCTACTGTTGCTTTTTGCTTCTTTTTCTCCCCTTCTTGTTTATTTTATTCGCATCAGTTATTTTTGCAATGCTTTCAAAAACTTTACTTCTGTTTTTCTATTCATTTATATTTATAACTTCTCTATTTCTTCTTCATTGGTTGCAGAAAATTATATGTAATACTAAGGGGAAAAAACAACAAATTAGTTATCAATTGTTCTTGTTTCATAGGTAAGAACAATAACGTACAGTTAAAATTATAATCGCGAACAATTTTTACACAAAAAGCCCGCGTACCATAAATTACCTCGAAAAACTTTTTTCTCACAATAAACGCAAACGCGTACTACTATTCATACTGAAGTATGCTCTTGGCATTTCCCACTTACAAGCACAAACCTTTCGTTCATTTTTAATTACTTTCAAATATAATTCTTCTCGCATTTCTATCCACGCTATTTCATTGTTATTCTCACTGGAAGTCATTTGCATGATACTTCCATTTGTCTTTAAATTGCCTCCAACCTTCAGTTCCCTTCCCGCTGTTTTTCTCTCCGCAGTAGCAACTACGTAGCAGCAGCAATACCAATGCATCTTTTTTTTTTTAGCAAGTACACAGAGCTCGGCTGCACGATTTTTTCACCTCTTCCACGGTAAAGGCAGTGCTGTTCCGATCTCTCACCCTTTCTCTCTCTCCTCTATTTCGCTGGCCACTTCTCTTTGACGGCTCGTCGTAACTTTCTCTTTTTCCAGCTTTCTCCGCTTAAAGGTTGCGCGAGCTTTCGCGCGGTGTCCCTTTCATCTTTTACGTCGCGCTCTTCCCCTCTCTGTCGAGGGTGCCTCCCGCTTTGAATATGAATGTGTACAGCTTTGGCGCTTCCCGAGAGCAATAACACTTTCACTGAATGTACGAGAAAGAGAGAGAGAGAAAGAGAGAGAGAGAGAGAGAGAGAGAGAGAGAGAGTACGGCAAATAATGCCTCCCACGCGGTACAAATGAAGCGCCCACGCTTGAGGTGTAATGCGACGCCAGGAGAGAGATCAGGAAGGGAAAAATCTTGCGGGATTGCACGAGCGATTCGTCGCGCATTAAGTAAACGAGGAGACGTGACGCGTGCTCTCCTCTCTCTCTCTCTCTTTCTCTCTCCCACCCTACTATCCAAGTAGACGTGACTTTTTAAAAGGTCCTTTCTCTTTTCTCGGAGGCCAGCAACCGAGCTCTACTCTCCCGTGGCCCACTTTCCTTTCCGCGCGAGGGTCGCGTCGCGCCGGTCCATTGAACGGTGAAAGCGCCGAAAAAAAGACGAGTCTACCTTCTCTCTCTCTCTCTCTTTCTCCTACCTACCTTCCCTTCTCTACTCTCCATTTGCCCCCCTCTCCCACCCCCGCCAAATTGCTTTTGGTGCTCGAGCAGCGGCCTTTTGGGTGCTGATGCGGAATTGCCAGCGTGAATGCGTTACGTTGATTAAGCTCCTGGAGGTGGAGAGAGAGAGGAAGAGCTGCTGAATTTCTTAAAGTGGGGCATGCTGTGGATTCTTCGTTTTTCCCCTCTTCCAATAGCCAAGCGGATTTGAAATCACAGCATTTTTAAGTTTGAAAATGCTGCGCTTGTAACTAGAAAAGTCATGAGAATAGTTTGGTAAATCCTTGCAGTATATATTTGTACATAAATTTTCAACAAATTCAATCTACAGCGTTACATTGAAATACGAGATTATATCAAATCAAGCTAAATAATGTAAATTAGAAATTTCAAATTACTTTACCATTTCACAATTAGATCACGCGACTACTTGCCAGCAATGAAATTTAAAGAAGATTATACAACTGTTACAGTTATCATGACACCACCCTTAACGAATTGGTAATCCACATAATACATCTTTATTCGATCGTTTATTACACTTAGTCCTTAAAGACCATTATTTACATAAAGAAATTGAATCTTCAATATTTCAAGGGACATTTGCAATCCAATCAATTTGCTTCACCACCAAAAGAGATTCTCAAGCATACCCCCACACGCATACAGTATCTCAATTTGAGCTCTCGCTTTCAATGAAGAAATTCTATGATTGCGTACCACACAGGTCGAGTTTTCGTGGAAACCAGAGCGAGCGGTGGAAAACAAGCCTTTAAACGCCTACGCGCGCGCGTACGCGAATGAGAATCGAACCAAGTTAACCGCGTATATATACCTCTATATATACTGAGAGGAAAAAGGAAGTTACCGTGCACGGCGCGTGTAACCGCTTAGATTATACAACGAGAATGAAAGGAGGCAAGAGAAGTGTGAGATTGGCCGAGGAAGCCGAGCAGTGAGCGCGCGAGAGCACTTAAATGGAAGTCTTTAACTCGGGCTTATAACATTTCACAAAAGAGGGAGATGTATCTGGCCTCGAATGAAATAACAATAAATGGTTCTTTCACGGTGGAATTGTACTTAAGGTTCTAATTAATTTTCGTTGATCACTTTACGTAAATTATATTGTATGTTATGTCGATTCAACATGTCGTTAAAGTCATTTGATATCTACAGTACATTGCTGATGATTCCGTCAAAATCTGATAAAGTAGCACTTGTCTAAATGAAATTGTATTCCCCAGTATCGTTCAAATCCCTACTACTATTATATTTCTCTTCAAACAAAACCAACTATATCCACGACGAGTATTCAAATAGCTTCAAAACTCAACCGCTGCTTGAAATAACAGCGAAATTCTTGCGACGTTAAATTCGAAATTGTAAATCATCGCCCTTTGATAATCTCGGTTTCAGCTTATCGAGAACAACCGCGCACGCAAGCTCGCCTATCGTCCTCCTATCAAATTCCAACATCAGAAAATATTTCAGCCATTTTGCAGTACATGTATGACGCTACTTCGATATTACTACGTATACGCATACACATACACACATACATACTTGTATATAGATGCATACATGTATATACACATGGCGTTGCGCTTGCAAACGCGTGCGCGCGCGGGCGGTTAACAATGGGCAGAGGCACAGAGCAGGGCGCGAGAGTGGTCCCGAACACATTTGCGGTTAATTAGGCAGCTATGCTGTTAACATTGCACTGGCATTCCTGCATCTCAATCGGATAGAGAGGCGGCGCGTCCCTCGCTCGTTCGCTCTGCTCGTCCCACCCGACGGTAGAATCATTTCGTTGACGAAATACAAACCGAATAATTCCGTTGCACGAGCGCGCGAGGCACCATCAGCAAAGCTTTTGTGAGTGGTCGTGCATATGCGTGTGTGATTCTGGTTTGTATGGGTGTGTGTGTGTGTTCATATGACGAGAGATATCGTGCGACGAAAATTCGCTTGAATAAATATTTTCTGTTTGTTGCGAATCATAATTATTATGTAAAGAAAAAAAAAATGAATGTTTTATCTCCATTGCTGTGATTCAACGTAGAAAGGTGTATAATAAGGATTCAGCTTGATATTAAAATAAGATATGAGAAAATTTCGGTTACATACTAAACAGAACCATCAAAGTCACTTATAATATTTTGAATTGTCTTATCTCTAAACATCTTACTAAAATGGTTGCAAAAGTATCTATAGAGTATCTTGATTAGAGATGAACTCCGTGCAAATAAAAACCGGATTCGCTGCTCTGTCATCAGCATTATCTAATAATCAATGATCTTTTAAGTGTCTATGTTACACTCCAAAGAGTCGAACTCCATTAACACATTAAGACTTTAAGCTAAAGATGAAGTCGATTAGATGCAGCTGCTTAATACTCCGGTGATTGACCCAAATGCCATTCTGACGTTTCGACATAGTACCAGACTAAAATCAATGCTAAATTTAATTGCTAAGCTTTTATTGACTTACTTCACAGTCTAGCATATGTCTAATGGTATAACATTAAGGAAATCCACTAAAGCTTTAGTCAAAGATAATGGATGTTACTTTAAATTGCTATATTTATTTATGTTCGAAATTGGAAGCCATTTATTACAGCATCAATTACAGATAATTCAGGATTATCTGTCAAATTATAGAAAAATTAATAAACTCTTCTACATACATTAGCTTTGATTCAAGCTAGTTAATATCAACTTTTGATAATATTCTAATAATGATTCCTTACGATATTGTGAAATGATTTCAGCACAGTTATTACTACAACAATAACATTATAACTACAAATCCGAATTATTGAAGTTTACCATTGTCATTTAAGTAGAAATATTATCTCATTCAACTGTTCAAATAAGATGCAAAGCATCTCTTAAATACATAACGCGCAAAGCCAATTTATATTCCAAAATAAATAAGAAATCTAATTACGGTCTTCCAGCATGAAATAATTAAACGAAACCTCGGGAGACCTCAAGCCCCCCTTCTCCCTCCCCCTCCACCACCGAAATGCATTACAAGGCACGCAACGGGACGTGCGCGGCGCAGCGACAACAAATTAGCGGCGAGGGAAGTCTCGCGCGCTCCTCCGCAGTCGAAGCTAATTATGGCGAAGGCGGTGGCGGCGGCAGCGGTGGAGAGAAGGAGAAGGAGGTAGAGGGATACCCGCGCGTCTTAACCTCGAAATTTACGGTAACATCGCTAACGCGACGACCTTATTGGACCGCCCACGTAAGTGTAGAGAGAGAGACCGCGAGAAGGAGAAGGAGAGACAACCTAGCGATATTCAAGATACGAGAGAGAGAGAGAGAGAGAGAGAGAGGAAGAGCCCGAGTGCACGAGCATTATGTCGGCCTCATCAGTCGAAAAGCGCATTAGCATTACTAATGACTGCGATCGTTATCACCACGTGCTGCACGCGCTTGCTAGTGCTACACATATACACACTATACGCGTACGTCCACTGACCGCTCGACTGGTACCCAGACAGCTCGCCTCCCACCTCCTCTTGTATACCCAGTTTGCCGCTACCCGACAATTCGAGGGGCTATACGGGGAATGCCATATACGTCCGACGATATTAGTATACGAATACAAATAACGCGCGCCGTGCGGACACGCGCTGGCTAACTGGTAATCAGACCTTGTGACGATTCTGTAATTTATTAACGGTGGTTGATAATATCGTGAATTTTTCTGGTGAAAATTTGATGATTATGTGAAAGGTTTGGATGGAATCCTGTGGTTTTGTTCATACTGATTAGGGAAATAATGTTCTTTATGATAATGTTTTATTCTGTATACAATAAGGTTTTGGGTCAAAGGTATGGATTTAAATAAAAACATTTTTATTTAAATTATATGAGTACAGGTTTGTTCTCCTTTTTTACATGATTATTGTAATTCTATTTTACATTACATTTGGAAAATTGAAACTATTGACCGCATCAGGATTATGTTGATTGTCAATACAAATTTACTAGGGTAAACATACATGAGCTGTATAGATAAGTAAATAGATTAAATAGATAATCGTGCTTGTCCTGTCTTGTGATATACTATAACGTCAATAAAGTTAAGGATTCGATCGAGGTTTTGTGATTAGAGTTGGAAATAGATTAGCCTCGTGAGATTATTTTATATGGGATAATTATAACCGCAGCGACGACTAATATTGATCTTCTCCTCCCGATACAGGAACTGATCAAAAGTTGCGTGTTATTAGAAATTTATTTTTTGTTGATTCATTTTGTATGTAATACGGTTTTGCTATTGTACAAAATACAAGGTTTTTACAAAAAATATATTATATTTTCAAACCATGAAGAAACAAATGCAGAAATAAATCATACAAACGATTAAATTTAGTACATCTTTAAAGTTTTTTTTATATGTCTGAACCATTCACATCATTACGAATATAATTAATTAATTTAAAAGAATTTTTGTAAGTTATTTTATCAATGCATTTTCACATTTTCAATTTAATAGTTTATCCGAGTCTGATGAAGAATAATTTTATGAAAGACTATAATAATTGAAAAAATAATATAAAAATATTTCATAAAATAGACGAAGAAAAATACTTATGTATTTTCTTCATTCGTAACAAATTTTATGGTGTAAATCTTGAAATTGTTATTTTTTTTAAATTATATGTAAGAACCTATGGTAATCTATTATAATATAACCCTACATTTATTTCAGTGATTGATTACTAAAAGACGCTAACAATCGAACATTGAATATTGTCTGAGGCATATGTTTCACAGAGCAATCAACAATTGTGACGTGACATTGATCATACATTGTAACATCTATGGCTGTAACCGGGTATTGTCCATAAATTGTAGAGTGCATTCACGGTAACGACCAGATAGGAGAACAGTAATAGATTCCTACTTAATACAATACCTGTTTGCCGTGTTGCCATAAATAAGAATCATTTAGTGTACTAGAATGACTTAACTTCTAAAAAACAAATAAGGTCCTAAAGAGTCATTTTCTAAAATAAACATTAATGTGTTCCTCGGTTATTATAATCCTACTTCTTTAATATCGCATTCTAATATTAACTGACTTCTTCTCTACAAGACGTCTTCAAAACTTATTATATGATATTATAGAAATTACATTATAGCATAATAAGAATAATAATGTAAATACTTCTAACATGTGAATTTTAAGTACCTATATACCAAAGTATACATTATTTACTTTTTAAAGTGTGTGTGTATGTATATATAATTTGAAACGTAACAATATGAATTCCTTTATAAGTCCAACACAATCTATAAACCATGAAAACTCGACCTGTATAGGTAATTTAATGGGTGTGAACTATACGTAATAACCATATAATCCATACATTCAAACAGCGGATAGTAATCTAGAATAACATAAACGGAAGATTTGCATGATGAAACATTAACAACCTAAACATCGCTATACATACTCACTTAGCTCACACTCTAACACGCTCGACAATCCCTTTGGTTTCAGATTACGAAAGGACAGAGGAGGAGGCGCTTGGTGCCCGAAGAACATGGTGACGAAGGAAGGCAAGGAGTACCTCGAGGTAAACCTTCGCACGCCTCGCGTCCTCACGTCCACGCGTACGCAGGGTCGCTTCGGCAACGGCCAAGGCGTCGAGTACACCGAGGAATACTATATCGAGTACTGGAGGCCAGGCTTCATCGAGTGGCGCCGCTGGAAGAATCGACGTGGCATGGACGTGAGTACCTTTTTTTTTACTCCCTCCTCTTCTTCTTTTTCTTTCCCTCGTTTTTAGCGCTACTACTTCTGTGAACTTCCCCCCGATCGGTAGCTCACTCTCTCGCACTGTGTAAGCAGGACAACGAAGTTCCACACGCGCGCTTGAATAATGCAAGAGGGCTGGGATTTGCTTATTTTCCGAGAGATCCAGGATTGAGATTGTCGTGTTCGCGGAACAGCACAGCGTATTAGCCATTGAACTCTGATCGGGTGTTTCCCTGAGGTCCTTTGAATTCACTACGCAAACTCGCTTGCTTATTTGCGGAATTCTCGAGTACATTGTCATGTTATTCAATATCCTTGTTAATTAAATTTTATTTTTATTAGAAAGTAGTGAATATATTAGGAGTTTTGTAGAAAATGACATTTTTTTCTGTAAAATTAAAATTTTTGCAATAATTTTAAAAATTTTAAGTGAAAGGGAACTGTGATAAGCATTATAATCATGAAAAACGGTTCTGTACGAAATCAAAGATAAAATGTGATTTTCTCTCTTGTCGGCTATTCTTTGCGTTACGTATTATTTCTCTCATCAAAGATTTATCGTTTTTCCTACCCTCGCATGAGACGATAGTGTGATAGATAATTACTACGTGTATTTTTTCACTTTTAAGGATAATTTTTTAATCACACATGCACCTACAATCGAAGACTATACCTCTATAATACAGTGGTTGTGATCCCTCTTGATGGGTTTTTATTAATTCTTGGTAAAGATTAAAAGTATGAAATTTGTAAAAACCAATTACCAATATATATTGAGAGCAATTTTTATTGCAAAAAGTTTGAAAAAAACAACAATATTTATTATACAACATTATTGGACTTTAATTCACTGTTTAATCAAGATTGTTAAACAATAAAAGTTTACACTCTAAAATTCAACTCGTTTTTAACCAAACCATATATTTAACAAAAAAAACCTATCGCTTTCACAAGCTTATTCGGATTATAGACTTAGCACAAAGTGAACACAGCATTTGAGAAAGGTACACATTATACCAGTAAACATACTAAAATATTATTGAAGAATTACCACTGCAAAAACGTGCTCTCGGCTAAGGGATTAACGGGCTTGTCAGTTAAAACCATGAAAAAGCAGAATCGATTTGCATGCGTATCACACATCGCGAGTATAGATACGACGTAGCGGTATAGTCGTTCCGTCCAAAATGCCTCCACATATACATCGCCATATCGATTGTGAATGCGAATCAGTGTCCCTCTCGCTCTCTCTCTCTATAGTGTCCAGGGTAACGCACAATTACGCTACGTGACGCGCTAATCAACGTCTCTTTAGCATGATAATCCAGCTGTAATGTTCATTAGTCTATCAAAACGGCTGACAACGAGTGCACGCGAACCTCATACTCATTCAACTCTTGCTGGTTGTGCTACGACCGTTGCCTGACACTTTTTCACGCTAATAAAATAGACACGTGCGCGCACTTCACTTTCGGCCGCATGTGCGGCCATAAATCAAATTTAGCGCGGTCGCGTACTGTAAACAAGCTGATAATTCGATGATCGTGTGCAGCAACAGCAGCAGCAGCCGGTGGCCGCTCACACACGCGCGCCAGGTTTATTAGCGAGAGCTCGATCGACCGCACGCACTCGCATTTCACGTTTATTATGTCGTAAAATTAATTACCAGCGTTAAGAAAAGATCACTTTTCAACGTTACGAGCGTGAAAATTGTTTTGGATGAATTGTGTTTTGTTGGCAGGTGTTGCTGCATTCCCTTGTGTTACGGCGATCTAGGGAAAACCCGTGGCTAATATGCATTACGCGTGTTTATGACGGCGAGTCTGATAGCAATAGCTCCTTTTTCATAAATTAATATACGAAAATACATTCAATCGAGCTCTGTAATAAGTCGATTTCACGAATTAATGTATACAATTGTTTGAAAAAAACCAAACGATTACGGACAGAATTTCATTTCATAAATACGTGATTTCCGAAATAAATGTGGCTGAATAAAATCGTGAATCCAATGAGTTGTCAATACGGATTTCCAATCGGTTGAATACAACAATACTGTAGGCCTCATTCTTGAGGATATATTCAATTTAATAATGACAATACATTAAACATTTAATGCATATAATTGGTATATGATATCTAAAACTTGAACACTATTACCCACAATCCCAGTAGAATCTATCGACGAAAAGTCAGCCATTACAATAATATCTTATTTTCCTCTACCACATATCAGAAACATTTTTGAAAGTTCATCATCAGCCCGCCTAAAACAAAACAGCCTCTAGCATATTCCTCCGCTTTCAATTCCTCGTTCATCACAACTCATCTCTCCCCAAAAATCGCCATTTCCGCGACAGCAAAAAAAAAAACCGCTCGCATGAACACTCGCGTATATCTCTCACATCGAACGACTCGGTTTCGCGCTGCCTCGATAATACGTACAACTGGTGCACGCGTGCGCGCACCAAACGTGTCGACTGCCAGCCTCGTGAGGGGAAGGGGGTGGAAACGAAGGGGGTGGCGATTAATTGTAAAATGCTCGCATGAGCTTACAGTACGACCGTGTGGAAGCGGATCATTTTTCAAAAAACAGCAGAGAGCTCCTTTCTCTCTCTCTCTCTCTCTTGCTCGTTCGCTAATTGCGCGAGCATTTATCGCGTCTACCACGCAAATCGGGTCCTCATTTCACATTCGCGCGAGCTCGAACCGCTCCCCTCCCCCCCACTCCTCTGCCCGCGTCAGTTCATATTAATCGTAAATCTACGAGTCCATGATTAAGCGGCCGTAATGCGTCTCTGTCAATGAAAGGCCCGTGCATGCGTGCTCTGTATGTGTGTATGTGTGTGTGTATGTGTGCTTGTGACAAAGCGTCGCGAAGTCGCACCAACGTTTGTAACGTTGCCGGCGGCATATCGATTTCGCTATATGCGCGTGAACCCGTGATGATTTTGAAAGAGCTACGAACGCACACGCGTGTCGATGGAAAATTTGAGAGCGATTGTGGGACGCCTATTGTTTTTGTTGGAATTTCGCTGCTCTGTTATTATTATTTTTTTTTTTTTTTTTTTTTCATCGATGAGCAGCCGTTCGAATGGAAGCGATGGATGTTAGTTTTAATTTAATAGTCGAGGTCGAAGTTGGTATGTAGTGGTGAATTGCAGACTTTTATCGTTTTTAAAATATTTATCGAAAAATTTTGAATTTTTAAAGAAGAAATTAACTAACAACTTGAATGGCTGTAAATTGTATTGCAAACTAAAAAAAAATTACTGTAAGACGTAAGTAGTAATTCTAGAAATAGATACTATTCCACTCTTAAGATTCATTATGTCTTGTTAAATTGATTTTATTGATTTTAAAACGTTATTAAGTTAAAATATGATAATGATTAGAGAACATATCATCTAAGTTTATTCGTCAAGGAAAAATATGAAAAATGTGTTATGAATTGTAACTACTCTAACTAATTAGGCTTATGAAATTTTTAGTTCAAACTTGTACTTTATCGTTCAAATCAACACGTACAGCTTCGCCTTTTCCTTTTACTGTAAAACACTGATTAGTATCAAAACATAAGAATAACTTTAAAGAATATTAAAAAATATCATTAGAAATATAATTGTTTTTCTTTGTTATTCGGTCTGCGTTTCTACAAAAAAAAAAACATTACAAAATGTTTCATGATTACAAAAAAACATGTTACACAAAAAATAATATTTTGTATTTTTGTGCGAGACCAGGAAGGGGCTTACATTCGTTCTTGATATTTTCACGCAGATTTGTTCAAAGCAAGTCCAAAAGACTCTTTGAGACTTAAAGCACTATCGTGTAAGATAAAGAAGCAAAAGGAAGATGAGAAGGGAGAACTTCTAGAACTGAAAAGCATTAATCTGTCGAGTCGGAGATGGAGAAATATGCGTGAGAGAAAGGAGGGTAAGCAAAATGAAGAAGAACAAGTAATAAATAGCGCTGGGAAACCAGTAGAGGAAGATTAATGAATAATATAGAATATTAAGAAGGGTATAGATAGACAGACGTCAGAGAAAAGGGAAAACAAAGGGAGGGGAAGAAATACGAGGAGAAAGCAGTTACGTCTTCGGCAGTAGATGAGGTTCGGGGCTGTCGGGACACGTACGTTTACCTAGCCTCAATCCGGGATAGCATGTGATCTTCGCGTTGCTACCGTTGCTACCGGCTGTGCCATCACTACCGCGACGCTCTTTCCTTTTCCTTTGCACTTTGAATACAGCTGAAGACTACGACGACGACGTTATCACGCGCTCTACGTGACCCGAGCTTATACACTCCGACGTTTTCCCGAAGGCACGGTGGTTCCTCTCGCCTCGCATCGACACTCGCGACGAAGAAAGGACTTCTTCGTTGCTACCTACCGCCCCGGGCACAACAACGTCGAGGGCGAGCGAAGAAACAAACATGTTGCATATTTTATCACGTTTTGCTCTCTCTCTCTCTCTCTCTCTTACGCGCGAGAGAGAAAGCGGAAGAGAAGCTCTCCTCTGTCTTGGACGCGTATAAGTTTCTCCGGGGGCGCAAGCTTTACACCGGATATAAGCGAGACAATGGCAAATGGAAATCGCGCGAAGGAGAAAACGTCGAGTGTCGAGGGAAAACTAACGTTTCAGCGGTGCTTTAACGTTATGTTTGGAGAGTGATAAGCTGCTATTGCAGATCTTCGGTTTTTATTATGGCTACTTTGTTTTTTCGAATTTCTTGTGAAGTGAAATGTTTCTTGAAGATGGTTTTGAATAAAACAAAAATGCAATATACTGACAGTGACTGGTTATAAAAAATAATAAAAATGCAAGCTATTGACAATGAAGGTTTACAAAGTGACAGATTTGCACACGTACATTCTACGTCAAATTGCTAAAAGACATGATGTATGAATAATAATGATATACAAGTTGTTATTTGCATTCTATAATTTACGATTACAAACAATTATATATTTATATTTTTCAAGAAAGAAGATATTATCAAATGATGAGCTAAAATCGAATAAAAAGCGACGAATATACAATTTGCATCAGCCATAAACTACTCAGTCATACAGCATAATTTAAATTTACGTATTAAATTTGACATCTACCGATATCGAAAAGCAAAGCCAGCATCCTTATAAAAAGAAACCCCTAAAATCACCACCAATGTTATATCCAACACACCACGTGGTCCTTCTGTCGCCAGCACCAGCATCACAGCAAGAAAGAAAGCTCGTTCGTAATCACAGAGATTTACGAGGTGCATGATATGATAGAGGAGTGCTCTCCATCTTGGCTGTGGACGGGAGGAAGGGCGAAGGGAAACACAGAAACACAGTCGCGTCTTACGCTAATTCTGACACTTAGGATTCATTGCGCTGCGCCAGTGGGATTACGGCGAGCGAAAGGCTGCGCCGCTGCTGCGGAGGGAGGAATGAGGCACGATAATAAGCGTCCTCCGGTTGATACAAGGTGCACTGGTAGCAGCAGCAACAGCAGCAGCAGCAGAAGCTCTGACGATAACAATCCCGGAGAAACGCGCACAACTCCGCGATAAATGCGCTCTTTTAGGACGAGGACAATGCTCTCCGCGGGGAGAGGAAGAGAGAGAGAGAGAGAGAGACTGAGTGCACAAAGGTGATTGCCACCGTGCGCTGAGCGTTTATGCGGAGAGCTACGCGCGTATAGCAAAGTTGAGACCAAGAAAATTTACCATTTCGCTGGTCGCTGCGAGTTTCATTTTATTAATGCGTCCTTGTTATTGTTGTAAGTATAATTTTACAGGGGAGTGGTTTTGTAATATCGAAAGTTGCAATATGGTTGCATAAGATTATAGAATTACATGGTCATGCAATTGTACGCCCTAGTTGCTATAAAAAGGTAATTTCTATTGTGTAAAAGTACTGCTTTATTCTGTTCCAATTATACTTGCAGATATATTTACAAAGAGAGAAAATCAAATGAATTTGTTAATTTCATACTATATTAAAACATAATCGATAATTCACTTAGGCAAAGAAATTTTATCTACATGCATGGCAGAATATTAGTAGCGAAAACAATTTGCCCATTCTACCATATGCTTTCTAAACAAAGTTGAGCACTCTGAACTATTCACTATTAATAGCTTCATAAGTTTTGTGTAGATATTATGTACGATGAATACTAAATAAAAGCAATTTTCAAGAGTCCTGGTGAGTGTAAGCTGAGCCGTCCCTAATATTTTCTTAAGTCACACACGGCAAGGAATTAATGTACAATATTAGAGAAATTTTAAATTATAAAGAATTTAGGTAAAGCGTGAAGAAATTTAAAAACATAAACAAATAGAAAGGAAATGCTTGCATACTCAATGTAATTACTTTAGGAAAAATTAAAAAAATTTCATTTGGTATCAGACATAGATACTAGATATTTCGTTACCTTGATTTATAGTCATTATTTAAGAGATAACTCGATATTCGTTTAATATTATTTCACATTAAACCAAACAATTCAATCAGACAACTTATTGCTTTAAGCTTAAGACATAGCAGTACGACTCTTCGGCTGTTATATGATCCATTTACTAAATTGATTATTTCTATATTTAAGTAATTGAAATTGATTTAGGAAATACTTACACTGAGTGACAAAGAAATTTCAGCAATTGAAATATTTTGTTAATTTATTAGAAACATTCAACAAATTAAACTTTTCCTAGGAAGCTATATTTTTTAGATCCCGGTTGCTCATTTTACTTTTAGATTTTCACGCTATTTTACTATTCATAATTTTCCAAGCGTGAAAATCGATGAGACCAATTTTCCCGAGCGATATTATAATTAAATAATAACGGCAGATAATCCCCTTCCCCCTTTTACCCTGACAGCTACATACGTAATTCTTCATTAAGTAAATTTATCGTAATTTAACGTAAAAATCCCGGTTGAAGCTGGACGAGCATACAAGGCATATTGGACGATAATGTCGTTGCCGGCATTATCGCCGAACGGGGAGTATTTTCAGCGAGGGAAATATTGAAACTTGAAGCCTATATGGGGGACGTCGTGAAGCCAGGCGGAAAAAGCTCGAACGAAATGAATATGTTAATTGGCTCTGAAATTGGCTGTCCCTACAGGTGATTGATTAAAATTCGATACATGCTCTGCCTCTGCGTCGCTGTCTCTCCTTCGTATATATACTGACGTGCGACTCTCGCTCTTTCTCTCTCCCCGTTCTCGTTCTTTCTCTCTTACTCGCCTGCTCGCTCGCTCGGCGTGATCCCTCGTGCGTTAAAGTTACTTTACCTCAGATAAACGAGATTGAAATTCCGGCCAAAATCACTTGCAGGGATTAGCCCGCCCCCTGCTCGGCTTTTCGGCTTCTTTTTTTTCGCGCGTCTGCGTGCGCTGGTTTATTTTATTACGATTTTTTGTAACTCCCTCTCGCGAGAAACAAAGCTAATTTTGTGCTGTGGATTTTATACATTCAAATTACGTATTGCAAGTACTCTTATATTTCGAAAAAAAAATAAAATTTCATTTTGGAAGGTAAATTTTATTAACACTTACTCGATTTTACGAAAAATGCTTTTTTAAAGAAGTAAAAAATAACAATTTTCAATTTTTGACAATTCGATGAAGGACTAAAATAGCTTTATTCGTTAACCTGTCTGGCTCTGCAATTATTACTGAAGTTTTTTGAATGACAATATAAATTGAAGCATAAACGATCATCGTTCTTGCCTTCTATAAATAGTTTGCCAATAATTAAATTCTGCAAATAATTTTATTAAGGATGGGTAGAAATAATACCTACCATAATGCATTTAATCGTTCACGATCTGTAGGATTTTCATATATTATTAATTTTTCAACTCTGTAGTATAATTCTGTGGCATCCCGGAATAACCGAATAAGTCTACTTTTTTTGAAAATCGAGATAACCCCGGATTTTGTATCTTCACATAGTCCTTTCATTTACCAGTTTCAGTAGTAGCAAAAATATTGCCGTAAAGCTACAATTCACTCGAAACGTAACCAAATAAGTCCATTTTTCAAATTTTCTACCCGGAATAACTGGATAAGTCATTCGTTTCGTTTATCGTAGTTATCATTTATTTTATCTATTCAAATTACATTTCAATATGTTGGCTAATATATATTTATCTGTTTATTTAAATGATTCCTATACACTTTCAAATTATAAACATTTTCAAATTTTACAATATTAGTACAATATAAATACAATAAAAATGGTCGTAAATTTAATAGAAATGTCAGAAAAATAGAAATTTCTTGAATAAGTTAGAAAAAAAATTGCTTATTTTGTAATTTATTGACCCGTTTCATAATTAAGTTAAAGAATGCGCTCTAAAATAAAGGCAAACCGCACTATGAGATAAGTCCAGAGTTCCAGGAATAACCAGTTAAGTCCATACTTTTTTGAGTTCTTACTCATTTTTAAAGTATCAGAAAATGTATAATCTGTTAAAACTAGCGTGTAAATATGTGTTTTGTATGTGTCAATTGACTAGTCAAGTATCTCAACTCATCTCGTTTCTTCCGATCTTACATCTAAGTTTGAACATTAAAATCCGTTTTTCTCGAAAACTCGAGAAGTGGACTTATTCGGTTATTCCGGGAACCCACAAAATTAAATTACCTACATTATACCCAACATAAATACCATGTTTCTTTTACTCATAATAGACTCCTCACCCTCGAAGTATTAAATAAAAAACATAGTAGGATATTGAACAATTCAAATCCAACGTTAGCCATTGCATAAATCGGGTATGTCGTAATCTCGCGAAACACCTCTCATAGAATCTCTCGCCGATAAAAGCTTTTCACTGTCTAGTCAAACTCACTGCAAAGTTTTCTGTCTATCTCTCTCCCTCTCACTCTCTCTCTCTCTCTCTCTCTCTTTCTCTCTCTTTTTCTTTCCCTCCCCTCGTCAACTCTATCTCTACAGTAACACGCCTACGTTATACACCTGTACTGCGAAATTTGAGTCACGTTTGAAAAATCGACAAGACCCAGCGGAGCGCACGGAACGCGGTTACGTAGTCGCTTGTTTCGACGAGGTCGAATTAAGGAGCGCTCCTGCTGGATGCAAAGAGCCTTGCGGGCATGTATCTCTCTCTCTCTCTTCCTATCTCTATCTCTCTTGGGTGAAGCAAGCCAAGTAGTCGCGAAGAGCGGATGCACACGCGTACGTGCACATTAAGACGAGAGGGACGGAGCCAACAGGGGGGCTGCTTTCGCGCCTTAACGATGGTAAACCAGAAGGAAGGGAACCGAAGTAGAAAGGAGAGAACGCGAGAGGCTTCAAGCTCAGCTTGAAATTTCAGGAGTGACACGCTCGCCTCACGAGTACGAGATGGACGATTGCATCTGGGTTAAGATGTATTTTGAGAATCCGTGTAATTCACTTTTGAATGTGCACCAGATTGAACAGAAGTGAAAATTTATATATTTTCAAGGATTATTTATATTTTATATTCATCCATATTCGTATATATTTAAGTAATGCTAATAATTCAATACTATTGATGAATTATGATTTCCGTTATAAATACGCATAAAGTAGGTCGATTCTATAAGCATTAATTAAATTAAATTACAGTTAAATAGTCTTGGAACTGCTATATACTAGAGAAAAATTCTGCATTTAAAAAAGTTACTTATAAACTTCAGCTACGTCGGTGCAACGAGAGGCATAGCTATACAGCCTAAGCTCGGCGATTCGCAATTAGAATCGAGCATTAATAGAGAACGAAAGGGGGGGGCGAAAAGCGCGCAGGCGCAGATACATACAGCGAGGCTGTGCGAGCACAGGAGAAAAGAGGGCCACTCCAGGATTGACGCTTCGGTCGCGCGGTGGTGGGAAATTCACGGAACGTGTATCGGCGGATTACGGATTACCGGGCGAACGCGAGCGCGCTATTAGCGGATTACCGCAGCGGCGCGGAAACAATTTTCTGCGTCCACTGTTTTTTCCCATCCTCTCTCTCTCTCTCTCTATCACTCGCACGTTCCCCTTCCTCTTTTTTTCGTCTCTCCTCGCCCGCCTTTTTCCCTCTGGGCTTTCTGTTCCAGCAGATGATTTTAAGCATCTCCCTCTCTCTCTCTTGCTCCCTTTCGTTCGCTGATTCGCCGAGCTTTTTCGCTCTCTCTCTCCGCTACTTCCTTGTTTGTTTTTTCACTCCTCGACTCGGTAAGCGCGAGGCTTTCACCCTTATACATTGGCTACGCTGCCGAGCGCGGCCGAGCGTTTGATCCTCCCCGTGCGCGTGGATCCGCCAGCTTTTTGCGCAGGCACCTCCATCAATATTCTCCGAGAGCGAAATGAGAGAAGTCAAGTCACGTGATAATATGGCCACGGCGCTGACAGGCGTGTATAATTGCCGGATTTGTGGAAAGGAAGCGCGACGAAGTTTCGAGAAATATGGATTTCGGGGTCAATTTTCATTTTCTTATGCGCGTATACCTCACTTTTATTTATATTTGGTTTGTATTTTTGGATAATTGAGAGGTTGAAAGACGGCTGCAATGATAGGTAATGGATTCTCATTACGGGCTTATTTTATAAATAAATTAGATCAGCGAATCGGATATTTTTCGTTTCCGTCTGTAGAAAAGAATATTTTTTCTGACAAATTTTTTTAATTCTTTATAGAAATGATAGATTCATTTTTATTAATTCAATTCCGAATGCATTTTTAGAAAATCTTTTTGTGAAAATGGTACTGTATAATCAATTTAATTTATTATTGCTGAAACTGAATAACATTTTATAAATAAAAGAAAATTTATTGAGATCAAGTTCTACTTATTATTATTATTTTTGAATGAATCTTTTTTTAATATTGATAAATTCTAAGAAATGCTAAATGAAGATAGATCTTAATTATGATTGTACGATAAAGCTTTAATTTATTAACTATAAATGATCGAGTGGTGGAGAAATGAAATATATGTTTTTGAAAATTAGTTTAAGATATTCGCGTCAGCACTCACTAAGATCAAGTAATTATTCATACTTTGCGTAATTAGTTTCAAAAGTATACCTAAAGCTGATTAAAATATAATATAATTTAAAAATCTTTATTCAATTCTTGAACAGTATAAAATATCTTCTGTAAATTAAAAGAAAACGCACATTTTAAAAAGAATTTAAATATATAAGTAAACTCGTGAACCCCTATTTTTCACATTTCAATTATTTCACATCACCCGAATAATTAAAACTTATTCAAACGTTTTTTTTCCACAGCTGCGCATCCTCGCAAAAAAAATGTAATCTTCTTAATTTCTCTAACCCCGTCCAATAGGAACGCCGCCTAATTAGTAAAAATGAAAATAATAAGAGAACCTCCATTGTGCGGGGAAGAGTCGCTTAACCTTCAAACAAGCAAAGTTTCAAAACGAGCCCCACACACACACAGAGTTAAAGCACCCGTTTATACAGATCGAGCGAGGAAGACGCGCGCGCAGCCGCCACTCGCCAACTAAGCACGTACACAATATAATCGTGCCAGCGCACGCTCTCATGACGTAATCCATTGTGCCTCGATTACGGGTAAGAGAGAGAGAGAGAAAGAGAGAGAGAGAGAGAGTTGCCTTTTCCCAAGGCACACGAGATTGCCCGCGAGGAATCTCCACGCCCGCGCGGTTCCTCCTCCATTCCGCCCTATACACTCCTCCTCTTTCCCAAGCTCGATCTGTGTACTCTAAACTCTGCGCTATCTCTTTAAACTGATGCTTCGCACTCTCCATTCGAATTCTCGGTTAATTACTCATTGCGCTATTAAACGATGATTTTTGGTCGAATGCCCGACGTGCGCGATTTAAACGGGAAATTGAAACGTTAAAGTGGAATGAAATATCATGGCTTTTTATAGGAAACCGCATCGTAAGAGGGATATAGTGGTTCGGATTTATATGGTTATTTGATTTTACCACATCGTAGTATTAGCTCTTATAGATCAGTTTATTGCATATATAAGCTACAATCAATCCTGTCTGTTGTGGTTATGTTTAGCCTCAGGCGTTTTAAAATAATTTTACTCTCACTAACTTTATTAGTCATCTATAAGAGTTTAACACATTTTGATTTTAAAAATTTTTCTCATACAAACTTTTATCAGGTCTTATCGTAGTTTCAAAAGTTTTCGGTTTAGTTTTTACAAGTTTTTTTTTTAGTTTCCCTTTCTTTTCTTGTTGCGATGTTAAAAAAGATTTTAGTAAGAGTACGAGTTTTCTTGTTAACTACGTGTCTTCATTTCACAAACTTTTTGATTTTCAAAGGATTGTGACTATGAAAATAGTTCCTTCCCTCATCAATACAAATTCAAGAGTTGTATATAGTTACAAATAATTAATCCTAATTCACTTAACTACATCCCTCTATTGCTATTCCCATTCCGTACTTCCTTCCTTCAATGTCCTGTATACAGTTTTGCTTCGTCTCGTTTTGCGTTTAAGCTATGTTCGAAGTCTGCACCTACTTAAAGACAGGAGGTGCTTACTAACGAAATCGAAATCCCTCTTTGTGACTAACGTTGCCGTACATATATTTGTTGGGCGTAGAGCGCACGCGTGCATCCCAGTTGACGTGCGAATACACGATGTGTAAGAGAGAGATAGAGAGTGAGTTTCTACGTCGTCTTGTACATTTGCCGACGGAAGATGTGGGAAAAGGGGAAAGCGAAGACAAAGACGGAAAGGGAAATGAAGTAACTAATTGATAATTCAATGAAATTATACGAATTACCACGTAAGAAATTCTATTTCTTTTCAAAGTAAGAATAGATAGAATATATAGAAAGTCTATTTTTATTGTATTATTCATCGCGTGGTAAAGTAAAAAATAATTATAAATTTAATTTCATTGAGATTATTTGCTTAAATGTTAAAATTAACTAAGCTTGTTCCGATTTGCTCTCATAATTAGAATATCCATCCCCAGTTTGACTGAATTCTGTGTTATAAACTATTTAAAAAAATTTGCTTATCATAATTTAAATAACCCTTAATTTTCTATCTTATTCTAGTTACCTTATTTCATTAATTGGAATTAAAAAGGTAGAAAGTTGAAAAACTTAGGAGAGAGTAGGAGAAAAAAAAGTAAAGCAAGATAGATAAAGGATAAAGCTAAATGAGCCAGATAGAGAAAAGAGTGCGAGAGAAAGAGACTCGAATCACTCGGAGTACTCGAGCTGCAATTACGGCATTAGCTCCGCACGGCTTGGTGTGTAGTGGGAAAGGAACTTTCCAATTTCTTTCCTTGGGTCTTGAATTCGTTCATTTTCCCTGTTATTTTTCTTACACTCATTTTCTAACCGTATTTTATAGAATATACGTATGATTTATACGATTTTTACACGCCACATCGATATAACTATGTTATTCATAATGTATGCTTAATCAGCTATATTTTCATATTGTTAATTTGATAATCTGTTAAAAAGGTAGGATTAAATGCTAAATGGAGATCAACGAACTTAATTTCGATTAAAAAGGAAGTGCACCGCTTCTAGTAATTTACTGCTTCATTAAAGGATGCGAATATTGAGTGTTTTTACGTAAAAGTAAAAAATACTGTTTCTCGTCTCATTCGGAAGACTTTGTATTAGTTTTATCACAACGTTAAGCTATGAGAGACGTGAATTTTTAAATAATGTTCTCAATCTTACCAATATAAAATTCATTAATTAAGCCATTTTATTTATTAACTGTCAATTAGAAGAATTATTTGTTTTATTATACAGTAATAAACGAAATATGTATGATAAAAGCAAAATAATATGAAAATGAAATATCAGAAATTAATAAGAAAGTAAAGTGGTATGAAAAGTAAGCAACAGCCGGCGACCTACCAACACCTGCCACCTTGTTCAACGCGCGATAAATTGAAAAAACAAAAACTAAATCCGATTCCAATACAATTCTTTAAGCTCATCAAAAAGCCATATCGCAATTACAGTTTAAACTCTTAAAAAGTAATAAATTCTTCATAATACCACTTAGTTATCAGCTGCCACTCTGACGCCTCGCTCTCCAATTATTGCCTCCTCTAGCCAACCTCGCACACTTCGCAAACCAATTATATATTCAATCGCGGACTGTTCTTTCTTTTCACCCACCTGCCTCCTCTCTCTCTCTCATCTCAACTAACCCTTCAAAATAATGGAATATTTTCTCGCTCATTACTCTCGTACTGCTGTTCAGTTCTCCTCTCTGTTTCTCTCTCTCTCTCTCTCTCTCTCTCTCACGGTCTTTCTCTCTTGCATGCGGGCGCAAGAGGCGTTAAAATTAAACAGTTCTTCATTAGCACAAAGAGCGAGCCCAATTTCGGCCGCAAACAGATTAGAGTCCCGCTTCATGTACGGAGAGTAGACGTACACTTATAGGCGAGAGAGAGAGAGAGAGAGAGAGAGGGCTGGAGGGTGACTGCACGGAGGTCGGGGCAAAGTAATTGCGGTTACGCGGATGTTTATGGGAACGAGGCGCATACCGCATGCACTTCTCAACGCCGGCGTCGTCGTCGTCGTCGTCGTCGCCTCCAGCAGCAGCAGCAGCAGCAGCTTTTTCATTTTTTTGCTCTCTCTCTCTCTCTCTCTCTCTCTCTCTCTCTCTCTCTCTCTCCCTCTCTCTCTCCCTCGTGCACCCTCTGCGCATGCTTGTCCTTTTGGTCCCGTTTACCCGTGTTGCCTCTTGGAACGCTGGCTTTACGACGACGGAGCCATGAAAAGATCTCTTTCTCTGACGGAGTCTCGAGTTCTCTCTCCCTCTCTTTTGCTTTTTTTTTTACAAAATTAAAGGGGTGTAATGAAGGATATTTAAAATGAGACGGTTTCTTTGCCCACTTCTTTTTCACGTGGCACATGATAGAACGCACGTCGTTTTTTAGATTTCGGCCCGTTTCTACAAAGGTTGTTGAACTTTTTCGACAATTTCAACCGAAGTGATTTGTTAAATTATTTCATGCAAATATGTGGCTACTTTAAAATACTTATAATTTAGTATATAATTATTGTATAGTTGATATTTTTGCAAACAGCGTGTCGTCCCCGTTATACACAGTTATTTTCGTTGCGAGTATAAAGTGTCTAGAAAATAACAAGGAAAGTTATGTTATTGTTGAAATTATGCAAAATGTTTTTAATTCTGAATAATAATAGCTATTATCTTGTTGTTCTAAAATAATTTAACTTTTACGTTCATATAATCATAGAGTTGTTCTCAAGCTTATCCGATTTTTAACAGACAATTCAAATTAACAGAGTCTTCAACATAAGTTAAACTATTATAGAAAGTATTATATTTCACATTATTCATATTTAATAATATCAGAAAACATTCAATACAGTTAAATTACACTTTCTTCTCAATCAAACAACAAAACTTTATATTAACCAATTTTTACAAAAATGCTTATCTATAACTCGATATGCTGCATTTGAAAAACTACAGAACCAAAAAGCACAGAACTGCAAAACGCATCAATCTCACTGCAACTAAGGCCGTTGAAGCTGGTAGGACGTTATAGGCAATTCTACGCGAGTATAAGCGCGGTGCAAACAATTTTCGAATTACATGCCGCGCAAATTGAATAAGGCTCGAGTTTGGCGTTCTCCGCCCTCCAGTGGCACTTGCTCGGCACGCGCATGTATATTTACGCTCGCACGTTTACCGTGCATTGTGCGGCGACGTAAGAGGAGTGCGAGCGTGCACACCCTCGTATCTCTTGCTCGTGCACTCGGTTAAGCTCTTTCTCTCTCTCTCTTGTATGTGAGGGTGAGAAAGAGATAGACGACGACAGCGACGACGACGCAATGTCCTCCTATTCTCGCGTTACGCTTTAGCTGTGGCGAGCTCAAAAATGGGGTAGCAGAGACAGAGGACGGCGCGAGAGTGATTGTTACTGGGTGGACTAGTTTTTGCGGACGATTTGCGGCCGCTGTGTTATAGGTGTACTATACTTGCGCTTTAAGTTGGAGTTAGCGGTGTGTTAATAGGTTTAACTTTATTGTATGTTTACGAAAACGTAGCTGGCAATTGAAAATATGGAATTTTGAATTAATCGTATATCAAGAATGTTATTGATGAATTTTTGTTTTATTGTTTTGAAAAAAATTGATTACAAACATATTAATTCTTTAATATCGGTAAATGTATTTAAAAGTTAGGATTGAAGTAATGTTTCTAAGTTAATGGACTCCGTTTTATTAAAATTAATTTTAACGTAATAGTACATCGAATGATAATACAAACAAAATGAAAAACTTTGAGTCTTTAAGAGAATTACAACATTAAAATTATTATTTTATTACTTACTTTAAAAACAATAATATAATTATTATTTGGTACCATCAAATTTTTAAATATTTAATTTTTTTTATAGAAAATATGGAACCTGATACGTCCGATTGCATTTTGACTCATACTACTCATTTTGAAATTCTATATTTGGACAACATACCTAAATATTAATTTAAACCTTGCCTAAGGTATTATATGAATGCTTATTCGATATTTTTGAAAACATTAAGTTATATATAATACAAAATTATCTTTTACAAAATTACTATCTTAATAGTTGTACTAACAATATATATGCAGATTTCCGTAATAACAACACCCTTTTGTTTAATAAACTGTTATCAAACTTTTTCCAAATAAACATATTTTATACCAATAACTCAAATAATAAAAAGATCTTATCTAGCCGTAACATTAAAAAAAAACGAACTTGCGATCTATTACATTTCCTACATACAAACTACAAAATAATCTAATCGGAAAAGCATATAAACTCATAACCATTTACGCGTCTTTTATTCTCACCCTTCTGTTCTCCGTCTTGTTTATCGCTCGAATATGTTTTTGCACTTCTGCTAGAACACACATGCGCGCGAAAAAACCGACGGCGACAGCAGACGCGCGCATCGCTGACAAAAGGAGTAATGGTAGGATGACGCGTGGATGGCTCAGTGCGACCATAGTTTTCTCCAGTCACATATGTCCTTACTCCAGGCGGTTCATGCCCTCACGGCGACGATGCCGACAACGACGCGACTTCGGGATTTTTCGAGCAAGTGAAATTTCTCTTGTCTCTCGTGAAAACATCCGTCGGAGAAAAAGAAAAACACAGCTCTCTCTCTCTCTTTCTTTCTTTCTTTCGCAGGAATTTTGTTTACGCCTGACTCACGCGAAAATGTCAAGCCCTAGCAATTATGCGCTGCGCTATTCGTGCCTTAGCAAAAGAAACTAATTTTGTCGCGAAAAAACGTTAAACTTAGTTTTACGATTCAGCTTTTGCTTAAATAGCGCGGTATGATGGCTCAGAAGGACTGAGGGATGCGAAGTAAATATTAAACGTTTGCGACGGCGTTTGAGATTTAGCATGTGAGATAGCTCGAATATTTATGTTTGTACGCGTACAACTTCATGAATAATATATGTATATCTTTCTACTTTACAGCTGTACTCGTAAAATCCACTTTCCATTATTTACAAATATATACGCGGAGAACTTAATGTTGATTTTTATTATTTTAGTTAATAAAAATGTAGCTAATGAAATTTTTGGATTACCTTATACGTTTATTGGTAGTCTGAATTGTTGTCAAAATATTAAAAATGAGAAAAATATACATAATACTTGGTATTTAATATTGCAAAGGAGATAACTAATAACGGCATACCTTTAAATTCACTTTTATTACTCGCAATCGCCCGTATTTTTTTTCATACTTTTTGTTAAAATGTTGAGTTAATCGAGAAAACTCTTTTATCATCAACACGAACGAGATAATTTGAGATAGATTCTACTGGTTTTAAAATAACGAACAATCTTCATTTTCCATTACGCTACTAGGCAGCTAAACCTTTTCCGCCATTAGACAATAATCGTAAACGACAAACGTAAAAGACAGTAAAGGCGCTAATGGGCAGATAAAGAAGCAATAAACACTTTGAAAAGCGAGCAATTAATTAACGCCGGAATCGATAAACCGCCCCAAGACGTATCCTTTCAGGCGCGAGTGCGAATGGGCGAGGAAGCGAAACGGCGTGTCAGGAACACGAAATTCACAGAGAGAGAGGGGAACGCCCTTCACCGGAAGTAGCAAGACCGAGTGCACCACACCGTTCTGAGTTAGCGAGCAAGCGAGAGAGAGAGGGACGTTCGCGGAATACGACCTCGACTCTCTTCGTCTCTCTGTGTACGTATACGCGATACGAATAATTAATACAGCCATAAACAAGAGGCGGACCGGCCGTGCGCGCGCGCGCTCACACGCGGCTGTGTGGGCGATATACCGGGCGTCCCGCACCGGCACATAAAATTGATACCCCGGCACGCGCGTACCCGCGCATCGTCGCTCTCTCGCCTCTGCGCGCTTCCCTTGTTTCGCCTTCCCGTGTTGCGAACCAACCTCGCGTTCCCTATCACGTTCGCACCCGGACCAGAGGTTGTAGCCGATCGCACGAGCTTGTGCCGACGGTTCTGGAGGCTTGCATTCATGCACGTCGAAATTCGGCCTATATATTTCCAATCGAGAAGTTACGTGATTTGTATGATATACCGTGACGAGGGTCATGGAATACATTTGAGGTATTATAATTTTATTGGGTTTCTTATGGTTGATGTGGAGTATGATTATAATAAACGATGTAACTG
>JAYJLV010000001.1:15557297-15585048 GCA_036873485.1 Torymus texanus | reverse complement strand
GTGGAGAGTAACAAAAAATAGTTGAAGGAAGATATAATGCGAAAACTAAAAAGATTTACTAGAAATTGCTTAAAACTGTGTTAAAATCTTAGGTGATTTTATTTTGGATATTTTAAAGGCTAACATAATGTGATTCAGTGGGTTGAAGAACTGTTACTTTTACAAAATTTGACTAATACAATTATCTAATATAGCGGTCAAACAAGTTGTTCTAACTAATTTAATAGACATAATGATAAATTTTGACTGAAATCTGTTTAGATAAAAAACTTGAACATCCAAAAAAAACTCAGTAATTTATTTGTTTATAGGAAATGCTTTATTTTAATTGCCGTACAAGGATTTGATTAAAAGATATTTCTAATGTGAAACTTCGATTTCTCTGTTTAAATCCATTCTTCATTCTCCGACATAAACACAAATATTTTACTCGTCATTTTATAAATAAGAAAGTTGGTCAGCTATATGATTTATTATGTTCACTTTGATTTATATATAATGTATAAAATAAGTATATTTTTACGTTCGTACTATATTTTCATTCCGATAAATAAAAGAATCACACAAAAAGAAACCTATCACAGGTATTAAAGACATTTTTCAAATAGTTAAAATCTGTATCTAAAATTAGTTATTATTGAAAATCGCAATAATTAGTTATAAGAATGTGGTTTTTATTTTTTCATTCAATAAGCCTTTAGAGATATATAATAATCGTATTTTAAGATATTTCGTAGAATTAAAATTAATACTGCATATTTATATTTAATTCGTTTGTTAATTTTAATATTTAATTGTTTTTCGTTTGTTAATTTTAATTTTATATATTGTTGAGAGAAGAATATATATTTCTGCTTTATATTTCCAATTAATAAACATTTGCAAGTGTACAGTTAAAGCTAGAAAATGCATTGTTTTTTATAAAACTAACGGTTAGTCAATATACTAATGGTTTTCCGGAACTATACTTGTTGAATATTCAAAATAGTAAGTAGATATTTATTAAAATTTTTACTCATTTACATTAAGTTTTAGAACAGTTACCTAAAACTAATTTTTCTCTGGATTTATATTTTAATTAATCATAGTTTTCAAATTTTGTAAGCCTTTATCGAATATTCCGTACTAAAGAAATACTTTACGAGTTCACCTAAAGTTTATATTTATACAACGGTCCTTTATTCATTCGCCAAACTAAACTACCGTGGAAATAATATTTATATGTCAATGGGTTTCCCTCGCACTGCCCGATAGAACTAAACTTCCAAGCGAATTTCAAAGAGACCATCAGCTTCATCGTCACACAGCCACAGCCGTTAACGGCGGCATTATTTTGCATTTCCAAAAGCGCTCTGGCGTATATATACGTGGATCGAACGGTGCCGGTAGTTACCGGTCAGAAGCCCAGCTGGTCACTCGCTAGCTCGATCGCTCTGTTCTCCTCTCCCTGCTTCGTAGCGCGCTTTCAGGCAACGGAAAAGCCCCGACCTACTCGCGCTCTCCCGTTACCGGTTACGAGCGTGGCCACCACCGTCGACGACGAGGCCGAGGCCGTTTCGGACTGGATTAATGTAGACCCAGCTGCGTCGTCGTCGCGGCCGATCATAAATTTAATCTAAGTTAATTTCGAATACCTGGCGCCTGATAGCGAACCGACCAGTGCTCTGTGCGAGCGAGCGATTTTCCAAAAGCTCACCGAAAGGAGAGAGGGAAAGAAATAATGACCGTTCGTGCGGAACATCGGAATCTTTGAATTACATAAAGCCGAGCGGAGAACGAAAGAGAAAGAGAGAGAGAGGAGGGGGAGAGAGAGAAAGAGAAAGAGGGCGAGAAGGCTGATGTTCTCGAGCGAATTAGAGGGGTTGACTGCGAGCGGAATTAAATGACGATTAAGTGCGTGTAAAGGTTTGCAGCTTTCCGTCGTCACGATATCGTTATTATGCTTTTTAATTGGATAGTGTGTAACGAGGTAAGCATGAAATTAACTCAGAAAAGAAAAATCAATGGTCTGTTAATTGTGGGTGTCGATATAGATTAAAATTTGAAGGTATATCATTCGCTTAACAGTGACAAAAATTGGGTGACCATTGTACAATTTTACGAATAAAAGAGTCTTCGTATTTTCAACAGAATGACACAATCACTGTAAAATGAAATAAAATTGTTGGAATATAATATTACAAATTTTTCCCAACATCAAAAATAAACTGATTATCCGGTCTGCCTCCATTCAAATAAAATTTAATATAAACTGGTTATCCAATCTGTTTCTGTCAAAATTAAATATAATCAAATCATCACCACAACTCCAACAATTTGATAAAGAAATTTTCAAATTTCAACGTTAATCAAATGAAATCAGGCAAATTTGATTCCGAGAAGGGCGGACCGGCTGGCAAAGACAATTCGTTTTGCCCAATTCCGTCAAATTGAAACTTGCGACAACGAGCGAAATGAAAAAAAAGAAAAAGAATACACGGAAAATAGGAGAAGGCAAACTATAGAGAGCATCCTATCCAAGTGGTAGAGTCATTTTCACGAATGCACCCTTTCCATGCTTCTCCCTATGTGCACACGCGCAATCTGCGCGCGAATTCTGCCAATTTCGCGAAAGCGCTGAAAGTAAAACTTTGTCTCTCTCTACTTCTACTTTCGTAGAGGGTCTGGTCTCGTACTCGATGCCTCAGGGTGTGCTGCGCGGCTCCGAGCTGGATCTCACCGATCGCACGTACGACGGCATCGAGGAGAATGGTGTCCTTGCTGGTGGACTTGGTCAGCTGGCTGACGGGCAGAAGGGGCCGGACAACTTTAGGCTCGACGTTAATGGCAACGGTAAAGGTGAGTTTTTGTAACTATGTAGTATATATGATTTTCGAGTTTTTTAAAATTATTTTTGCACGTTATTAATTGTTGGTTTGGATATTTTCATTGTTATTCGTTTTAATTATATTTTTGATGATATTTTGACTTTATATCTGATATTAATATTAATATATATATATATATAATATTTATATATTTATTCATTGCTGTTACATAATAAAATATTTACTGGCAATCCAAACAGTCATTTATATTACAATATTTGTTTTTGAATATATTATTAGTATACCTAAATTATTAATATGACAATATCGTGTCAGATATATCAAATTTATAATTGCATTAGTAAATACAAATAAAGATCATTTTAGAATTCATTGCAATTAAAAATAATATATTTACACGATTTTATCGAGTTGAGCCACCAGATAGAGAGCGAAATAAAAGTTATATATAAATACATTTCAATCAAGTGTAATTTTGTATTTAATTAGTTTTCATTATTGATAAATTTTAATGTCAATAATTACACATTGGTGAACCACTAACAAAATAGATACTAATTTAGCTTTCTAGCTTTATGCGAATGAAAAGCATTATATCTATAGCTATTGTTATGTATAATAAACTCACAAGCTTAAACCGTTGAATATTATATATACCTTTCAGGCACCGGTGCGTTTGACGACTGCGCGCGCGCGTTTATGTCTACTGCACTCATATATGCCTATCGACTTTAGTCTGGCCGCGAAATTGGCATCAGCAATGCGTTTCGGATTTAGCCAAAGCAAACGTGTACAGCTCGCACGCACGTATATAAGAAAAAATTCGTGTACGATACTGGAATGGAAGCCAGATCAAAAGAGTGAGGGAGAGGGAAAGAGGAATTGTGCCTACTCTCCCTCTCTTAGTCTCGCACGCGTGCTTTATAAAAACAAAACGAGACACAGAGGTACGAAGGAAGAATCGTCAAAAGAAGGAGAAAAGGGAGAGGTAAAGGTAGAAGAGACACGGTAGGTTCCTGCTATACGAATGCCGAGCAAACAGACTCGTTGCGCTCGAATCTGCTTCGATTTACATACATATTGAAGTCGAGCTGCTTACCCCGCGCTCACGCGCGCAAGTCTTCCTTCTCCCGTTCCTCTCTTCCTCCTCCCTCGACGTCTCTGATACATTTCCGTGCAGTCTCTCTCTCTCGCTCTCTCTATTCTCGAGGGCAACTGTGAGTTTTCTTTTTATTAAAAAGGAACTCCGCTAGCCGAGTTTTTCTTTTCATTCTTCTGCGACTCGTCGAAGAGGAACGGAGAGCGAACGAGAAAGAGAAAGAGAGTGAGAGGCCTTTAACCCTGTTTAAACAATGCAAAGTAGACGCGAGCCGACCATGAGTTTTACTCCTTAAATTTGAATCACAGATACGAACAATGGAGTAAATGACAAAAACTTTTTATGCTGCTCTTGTGACAGATCTTTCGTTCGCGCGCGCGCGCTCCCTTGCACTCGCGCGGTTTCTCGACCTCGGTTTCATTGACTTTTATACCGTTCACCCGCTTTGATTGATAATGTACGATAATTTAATCAAGAGGCCACGGAAGAAAAGAACAGAGCTGCGAAATCAAAAGGCACGTAGAATTATTTGCCAAGGACAATGGTGTTAGATAAATTGTTCTTTTACTTTTGTTTACGTAATAATGTATAAATTCTAATTAAAGTATTTATTACATAGCATTTTGCTTTTAAATCAATTTTAATTTATGATGTGATATTATATAATTTATGCACGAGAAACTATACATCTTAGGTGAAACTTAATTAAAACATCATTTCATTCTCATGAAATCGCTTATTTTAAAGTTTCGTTAAGATTAAACGTCACTCATGTAAAGGTGTAATTACAAGTTGTGACATTAAAACAGCAAGCCACTGTGATTGAACAATAAGGTACAAAAGTGACAATGACTATATTAAATATTCCACGCACGACTTAACGTGTGCTCAAAGAGACCCGTACGTGTTCATAACTTTAAAATTCAATTTTCTGGCCCAATGAGCAATATAGCTGTTGTGCGGTTGGCCGAAATTTTGTTTATGACTTTTATTAGATTTTGTAGAAATAAAAAAACTTTATAAGTAACAAATTGTTTTTTGCTCAATAAATAACATTTTAAATCCACGCATAAAGTATTTTTATTCACTGTTACAATTTCCTGTGGCAACATATTTTTATATATTGAGTAAATTTTTTATATTATAGTTCTTCTAACTGTTTCATGCTCTTCAAATGTAGACGTACATTACAGTGTAAAGAATATTTTTATAATTTTTGTTGCAAATCAATAAAATAATTCCATTATCGACAAGTATTCGTATAATTAAAAAGTAACGTAAAAATAATCCCTAGCAAAGAAATATATTTAATTAATTAAGAAGGTGCCAAATAGCTAAAAAAATTAATGATTGGATAATAAAAGTTCATCATACCTGTATGTTTTATAAAAACTTAATTTTATAACTCAATAAAACGATGTTTACTAGAAAGTAGTGGTGGTCTTAACTAGTTGATAACGTGTCTGACTTTATTATTAAAAATTACCATAGCTTACTTGAAGCACCTACAATTGTACGAAATTTAGACAAATATTTCAAATTCTTTTTTCGTAATCCTGCTCTTTTGAAGTATTGTTCAAACTTTACAGGGAAAATATTTATTTAAAGTTTGTTTATACAAAACAAATTACAAAAAGTTGTAACTTATTTCGAAATATTTCTGGTGAATAGCTAGCATATGCACTTAGTCACTCGACCGTACTTCGATATTGGTTTCTAAAGCCACAAGTGGTTGTTATCGTTGCCATGTACACGTTGTGTTTGCCAACCACGTTTTCTAACCACGAAAAACACGTTGACATTTAGTTTTGGACATCCTAACTTGTGCGAATGGATAAATTTTCTGTATTCAAATATCAAACGTATATAGAACCTAAAGTTACGAAAAATACTGGTAGATTGTATTACGTTCATAACAATAACATAATGCATATCATTGGTATTGTCAATTGGCATTGTCCGTGGTGTAAAAGCTATATGCTACAAATATTTCAACTTCTCAGTGAAATTCTTCTTTTTCCTATATTTGTTTATTTTTCACATCAATAGGAATCAAAATATAAAATAACATATTGTAGATAATTTTGCATTTATTCTTAGAAATGGAATTTATCATAGTGTCAATTGAAAATCTAAAATTTTGTAACTGACTCCGTAATTCACTATTTTAAGAACTTGTAAAATGATTCACGATTATTACAGTAATTAACCAATAACGTTCATTTTTAGAAAAATATTCTTACTCTCCCCATATAATAATTAATTATTACTACTTTTTTATTTTTAATCCAAAATGTTTTTGCCGATAAAAATATTTTTTACGCCAAGTTTTCTACCAAAGTTTTCAAATTTCAAATGAATTCCAACTTCTTGAACCCAAAGAATTTCAAGTTGTTTTTTCATACTATATAGTTTTTTACGACCCTATCTAAAATTAAAGCAACAAAAACTTCACGCGAACGGGATTTTATGCCCGATTCTATAAATCTAATTAATTGACCTTTAACCTGCCAATGCGGATAGCATTTAACTCTAAAAAAAAATTTTTATTCCTTTTTCTCCTATCGCATGCAGCGCGTAGTAATTTCGCTTAAAAACTAAAATTTCCAGTAGAAAATTACATTCGAAATTCCGTAAACCCTTGCCGATCCTTATCTCAACACCGAAGTAAGTATATTATTTACTTGGCGCGCAAAAACAAGCTTCCTTCTTACAATCCACCTCGGCGTATCAGCAAGTATTTTCGCCTTTCTCTCTCATTCTCGTCTTCCTCTCTCACGGCGCAGCAAATGAAAATCTCGCCTGTGAGCATAGACTCTATATATATACACACACAGCAGCAGCAGCATCGAACGTGCTTCAGACTTGCAGGTAGTGCGCGAGACCGCACGGCGACGGCCGTATAAACAAGTGGACTCTCGTGGATTCAACGGCCGCGACGCGATAGGCGTGCGAAAAGAGCGCGAAAGAGTCGAGGTGAGCCTTCGTCAGTAGGGAGGGATAGAAAAAGAGAAGAAAGTCTCACACCCACGCTCTTTCCGACGGGATCGACGTTCGCTCGCTCGCGCCCCGTTAAATGCCTTTGTGCACCGCTCGAGCGAGAGCTTTTTCGCACGCGAATCACCCCGCGAAATCGGGCAAGCGTTTGCGGCTTTTCTCCTGTGCTCTCGCTCTCTCTCTCTCTCTCTCTCTCTCTCTGTCTCTCTCTCTCTCTCTCTCGATTACCCACGTACGGCGACGTTCGCTCGCGGGGATTTTTCTCTCTGTTATCGGTACTTTTCTCTTTCGACGCTTTCTTCTCGTTCTACGACGTGTGCATGCATGCATGCGAGCTTGCGCGTTCGCAGGAGAGAGGAACTTGTGCGTATTTCTGGTATTTTCGAGTATGTAGACAAGTGGTACAGGCGAATTGGCTTTTAAATAAAAAATAATTGCCAATTAACCTATGTAGAAACGCTAATTTGATAAGCTTTGTTCGGTTACGCAGGAAATTTTTTTTGTCAAAAATCATATGTTGTTTTTCGTATAGAATATAAAAATTTTCCATTAGACTATTTTGTGGATTATATATGGAATATTAAGTTATTTGAGATATTGTTATGTTAGTTCAGACAATTTCTACTGTCAACAATCAGTCAACTTTTAAATTTGATAGAATAGTATCACTGCGTAAAAGAAATATTCCAAACCAACAATTAGAGTAAATGTCTCTTACTCGAATTGATATGTTATTAGCTTAACAAATTTGAATCATCTCATTAAATATTCGCGCAATCATGTAAATGTACTGATATTGGAAAAAGTATACTTGATATGCATTACGCTGCCAAGGATACATATTTTTTGCAAGCATTTAAAGTAAAATTACTGTGCCAAGTTTAATAGCGTTGGTCTTTTTTTTTATCTTTTCATCAAGGGTACGAGTGGGTTGGCTGGAGGAACGACACACCAAATATGCTGGGACGACCCGTGGAAATAACTTTCGAGTTCGATTACGCGAGAAACTTCACGGCGATGCATCTTCATACCAACAACTTTTTCACCAAAGACGTTCAGGTAAATATCGAGTCGTCACGCTATGTGGATGCTAAAGAAGCGAGGCTCATTTATTTCACAAGTTCAGTAATAAGAAAATTTATATTGGAATAATAAAAGAATAAATATTAGCATTATTTCTGGTTTTAAAATTGTAAAACTCTTGATGATGGTTTATTTTAAATACAATTCATTAAACTTTTAAAAGAGGTTAATTGTAGAAATAATTAAAATTATTATAATTATAACTCTAAAATTACATTAATTAATTTTTTTATTATAACATACATTTTTTACTTTAAATAATTCAATTAGCTTACAAATATGATGTAATAGATTTAATTTTACTAGGAGAACGTAATGTTTTTTTATCACGAATTGGGTTGCAACTTTACAATAAATTATTCAAAAAAGAATGTTCTACTCGAATGTTCTTCACTTTCAAGTAATTTCTTATCATGTACAGATTAATTTATGGAAATTTTATACTTTATATATATTTATAGATGAACCTCAAAATAATATGGATAAGACATGTGGGTCATACTTTTCATATATGTACAATATAAGGATGTATATGGGTGATGTATCGCCACAGCGGCGAAGCCAAACTTTGGCCATACTATTTCCCATATAATGCCTATATCACTCCCATATATATTTTTCTTCAACTATGGGACAAATGTAGGAAATATGTAGGACACATCATGTCCAAGTATATCCGAAGTTTGGCGCCGTGGCGATATATGGCCGACATTTCCCCATATATACAGGCAATCAAATTTTTTACGCGGGATAAGATATTAAATATTAAAAACTCTTCATAGAATAACAAATTACTCAAAATAGAATTTAGTAAATATGATTTCTCGAACAAATAGTATTTGGTTAATAAAACTTTTAGAATGCAGAGTACATTATTTTAGATCTGCAAATATAGAAAGTTCTGAAATATCATATCGTAACATGAAATTTTATTTTATCTTCTTGAAATCGTAAGTAGGACTTTCCTGAACTAAATATACGTTTTCAAAATGGGATTTTCCTATATTATTATAAAATAAAACTCATAGTACTTATAGATCTGGTTTTTCGAACCAATTCGGTGTATGAAGTTATATTATGTTTTATTTAATACTATCGCCTGCTCAGATATGTATTTAACTTTGTTGAAATGTTAAATAGTCCATTTTAATTCAGTAATCTTTTGTAATATTACAAATAACTATTCGACACAATTAACTAATTTATTCCCATCCAAATTCCATATTCCCTTGGATCATTAAACGTAAAATAAGAATAAAAACAGACGGCACACGACAATATAACGTCAACTACGTTATTAATTTTCCCGCAGGTGTTCGGCCACGCGAAAGTCTACTTCAGTCAAGGCAACAACCAATTTAACGGCGAGCCTGTGCACTTTTCGTATATGCCTGACCTCGTACTCGAGCAGGCCCGCGATGTCACGATTAAGCTGCACTCACGAGCTGGTCGCTACGTCAAGCTGCAGCTTTATTTTGCCGCCCGTTGGATTATGATCAGCGAAGTAGTCTTTGATTCTGGTAAGTATTTCGTTACATTGGTAAACTTAGATATAACTGTTATTAAAAAAAAGGCACTGGTATGTGTAACTTTAAGTAGTTAAAAATGAAATGGTCAGACGGCGTTTAGGACAAATTAGTTATTTTATAACATACTTTTGAAAATGGTATGGTACGATTATAATATATAAATTTGTAACGAAAAATAATGTCAATCAATGCCAGTTATTGCATAACAATATTAAACGAATATTACGTAGGATAAAAAATATCAATGTCCGATAACATATTGTTATTTAAACAACGTAAATGTTTAAATAATTTTCATGATTGACGTACTATTGTTCGTGTATTCAACATTGTTCATTTTAATTATCACTGCTTGCATTGAACCGCAGATAAAATCAATTAAATTTCTTTGAAAAAAAAATTTAATCTCACAAAACGCAGTGTTATTAACTTCCATAATCTTCAACGTACAATAACCAAATTTGGCAATCCAATATCGCAAGCGTACGAAACGCATGTTGGCAGAAATCGCAAATACCACACCTCATCCCTCTTTTCGCGCGACCCTGTGACCATCACCATACCAAGCCGTGCGTTCCGAATATCGACTTGGAAATCGCTGACCCAGAAAACGTTGGACGCGCGACCACCAACTTCCACACGGGAATTCACCCGGGCGAATTAATCCGCGATACGCGGCTCCGGCGCACCCAAACAAAAGGCCATTTTGGCCCTACGAACACGCGCGTACTTCGCTAATTAATCAAAAACTGTCATCTCCACAATGCTCCGATTCTTTATGCGCGACCAAAGAGGGGCGGTAACAAAGAATCCTCGAAGAGTCGAAGCCCAGCCGTTCATTCGCCACTCTCTCTCTCTCTCTCTCTCTCTCTTTCTCTCTCGTTCATCACTCACTAGCGAGATGGAGAGAAAAAAAAAAGCCTGTACGAACGGAAACCACAGAGGACCAGTGAGGAAACAACTCTCTAAACCGCGCGATAAACACACACATATACACGAGCGGTTGGGTAAAATCGGCTAGGAACGTGAGAAACTTGTATAGCCGGAAAGCAAGTTGGGGAAACTCACTCGCCATCGTCTCTTTTGTCCGTAACGCACGCGCTCAAATATATATATACACACACGAGCGCTAAAGACACAGTGAGCACTCGCCATTAATCATTCGCGAGTTTCGGTCGCGCGCTCACTAGCCGTTATATATAAATGTCAGGCCCGCCCGGAGGAAGGCTATATGCGAATCTCGCGCAAATCGGACTGGTAGAGAGAGAGAGAGAGAGAGAGAGAGAGAGAGAGAGAGAGAGTCATATAATGGGTGATAAATAATTTCGGGAAATGAAACGTCATTACGTCGATAAAGCGCCGAGATAGAGGCGAACGCGCGCGTGGCTGCTGCTCTCGTTCCCTGTGCGCATAATCAAGTCTGGATTTGCGACGTCGAATTTTGCGAATTCGGCGCGCGGTCGTGCAACCCTCCCCCTCCCCTTCCAACCGATGGCCGCCGCATTATCAGCAATGATTGATATTATTTTTGAGCTTTTTCAGTGTGCATGCTCGCGCTCGCACAGAGCTTTCACGATTGTTCCGTTCATTCGATTGATGGTGATAGAATGCGAGATATATATCGGTATATTTTTACATAAAAGATACGACAATGCATATATATATATATATATATATATATATATTATTAAACTGTATGATGAATGTTAATATAACAAGGTTCCTTTATGTCAAAGGTATAATCTAGTTTGAAGAATTACAAAAATTTAATTAAATACTTATGGAAAACTTATGAACATTTTATCCTTAACTCAATAACTCTTGGATTCCGTTTCTACAATGTAAAATAAAATTTAACTATTTTACGTTATCCAAACGTATTAATTCTTTTTATGGGAAGCTTATGTAAGTTTATGGATAGTATATAAAAATTTTCTATAAAATATTTGTTGGATTACATGAAAAATGTATATTATGATATGACTATAGTAGAGGGTCACAAATATTTTTATTTGACAAGATACTTCTAGGACTGTGAATACATAAGTATAGCATTGAAACAGACTCAATTGCATTCTGAGTAGCTACTATCAACGCGTATTAGAAAGAATAGATCTGATAAGGTTTAAAATTGCTATATCTTTATTTGCAGTTATTTCGGATTGGAACAACAGCACCGAGGAGGAAGAAGTAAAAACGAAAAATGTCACGGTGTCGACAACTGGCATTCCTTTTCAGAATAATGAGGGTCCTCTTCAAAGAGACGAAGTGAAAGCCACCTTCAACAAAGATGAGACGAGCGACAGTGCATGTAAGTGTATTTTTCTAGATGCAATGTAGTCTTACAAACAAGACAATAAAATACTTCATACATATGTATATCTTTATGTCTATACGGTTCGTTATTACTTAAATGCTAATAGATTTTCATTTAAAAATTTTACTACATAATTAAATTTAAATTTTCCACCAAACGACCATATATTTTTCAATTAAACTATTTTAAAAGTACATAAATACAATTCTTCTGTGAATTACTCGAACGGTAGATAACGCAGTAAGTTTTTTAATTCACAACCTTTACGCCTTTATCTTCTTTGTCTGTGAAATCTTAATCTGCAATTACAACGTCAGCAAATGAGCTTCTTTGAACTCTGCAATTCAGAAAAAAACCTAAAGCAAGAAAGCTCCGCGCGACTCAGAGCAACGCCGCTCTCATCGGTTCTAGATAATTGCGTCAAAGAGCGGGGCAATTCATTTGCTAAAAAGTTTCATCACTGCTCTCTTTTATTAACTGCGACTCGTACCCTCGTTATGCTGACTACCTCTTCCCCTCTCTCCCTCTCTCTCTTTCTCCTTCGCGGGAGCGGCTTTCGAAAGAAACTCGCTCGCGCGCTCCGTCTGCTCTTTTCTACGCTGCTATCTAGCGCGGAAAAGAGCGCCAAAGAAAGTGTATTTACCCACTCTCTTCTTCTCTTCCTCCTCCTTCTTCTTCTTCTCAGAATCATGTACACACACGCGCGTGCGCATCATGTGATTCGGGCCATACGCGCGGCTGTATGAAAGCTAGCATTCAATATATACACACAAATAGATACATGTATGTGTGCACGCGTTTTCGATGGAACCATTAGGGTAATAAAAACATTCTGACAGCGGCAGCAGCGCAAAACACCTCGAGAGCTACCAGTGGCGGGCTTGTGCTCGCGAAAAACTGCGATATTTCGCCGAGTCATCCGTCAATTTCAGAGCAGCAGGTGAGCCGAGGAGTCAGAGCTCACGAACGATTCATAACTTATTATACGTCGTTGGAGTACCGTACGAAAAAATTACGGTTCCCAGTGGAGAAAAAGTTTTTGTTCTGGTATATTAAGTGTTTTTTGTTCGGAGATTTTGGTTGTCAGAATATTAAGAGAAATGTATCCTGAGGAACAAAGTCTAAATAAGTTATTTATCGAAATATATAGAAAAAGGCATATTTTTTGTTTTTCGAACCATGAGATTATTTTTCTTTGTCTGAGTTATTTCTCAAATAGGTAGACATTTCTTTAGACGACTTCTAAATACATTAATCATACTCATCCTTGTCGTCGTAGCACTCTATATTATGATTTTCAGTATAAGTTCTTTATAAAGTTCTTTATAAAATAAAAGATATGAAAAATTCTTCATTTGGATGACTTAAACAATAAGTACAGTATACTAATCTGTGAATTATTGAATATCTTTTAACTTCATCCCTTTTATGTTTTTAATTTCTGCTTGTACAAGTTTTTCCAAAAATGTATAAAATAAGATTTCAAAATTCTATAATATTTAGCGGCTGCATAAAAAGTGCTTGTGTAATTTCTCCCTCTACCAATTAATTTTATAATAATAATTAAGAAAATCTTTTTATTTTCATTTATTTTGAATCCTTAATTAGTATTTACGAAAATCCGTTTAATTATTTTCATTCGCGGAAATTTTTATTATTTCGTTAATCAAAAAAGAACCTATCATCCATTTCAGTTCCAGACAAGAGCAAAGAGCCGGAATCGAAGCAGTTAATCGGCTTAGTGATCGGAATATTGACGACCGTCATCGTGATGCTTTTGGCTGCAATCACTTTTATCTTTTACCGGAACCGTCGACTCAAAGCTGCCCTCGCACCGACCACCTTTTATAACCCTCAAGGTGACCTTAAGGTATGTAGCTCAACATAAAACGTGTAATATACGAACTAAAGTCTAATTTTATTTGCAAGTAAAAATGTCAAAGTTTATAGTGACTGTGCGATTGAAATTAATTAACAGGTTTTACTCTTCCCTCGTTATAAATAACATTAATCATGAAAATAACAGTTGTTTTTAATTTAGTTAAATATAATTGGAGGACATTCAAAGTTTACTATTGCTTACAGATAATAAAAAGAAATGAAATTTAAATAAGCTTGACCTAGATTTAATATATTAGAAAAGTTATAAAAGAAGGAAATATGAAAGCTATTTCTGACTTTATTAATTTATTTAGTATTACGTTGAATTTGATTCCAATTTTATTTTGAATTTCTGCTCTATTAATAGAATGAACTATTTCCGAAAATAATTCTTTTTTATATTCACTATATCTGTATAATATAACAGTATTTTTATAGTAGTATATATAGACTATATATACAGGTAACCGTTTATTTATTTCACTTTTAGTATAAATAAATATTTTCACTTGTCAAGATCTTTTACGGACCAGAAAAAAAATATTTATACAAGAATTATTTTCCAATATTTTAATATATATATGTGAGAAAATAATATAAGTTCGTATTAATAATGAAGCTGTACAGTACTGACGATAAATTAAGCCAACGGGTTAAACATATATAAGATAAATATAAATATAAACTCGGGTATATTAAAGTAAGCTAAGAAATACTAAAAAATTCCATCAAATTATTTTCAAACACATTTTTAAGCATTAAAAGATAGAATTATATAATAATAATAAACATATATGTACATTTAATACGTTCAGGTGCCTGTCACACTGATTTTTTTTTGTCAATCTATCAACTCATCGAAAAACATACTTATTCTAAAAATTATTTATTACTTAATATGCTATTCATTAAGAACCAACTCCAAATATGTCTGCTGAAATGAAATAATACACATAATAGTAAACTACGCAAATAGTCTGTAAAATACACGAGTAAGGCGAACGCGCAGAATACCTATGCGAATTACATACAGCATGGGTTGATGTAGAGGGCACAGAATTCGATTTTGCACACTAACCCCAGCATTACATTCTACTGTCAATAAACAGCTGCTGCTTTACAGCATTTACTATAATTAATCTAAATAATAATTATTATACAATTATATTCACACTATACTTCAACAAGTTCAATCATCCATCGGGTTTCTCGTCGGCAGCTGCGTTCGCGCTCGATCGAGCCAAGGCGAAATCGCGCGGCAAATAAATGATTCGTTGTTTGCTTCCTCGTAATTCGCTGCGCGTGCTGCCGTCACGTCTTGTCTGCGCGCGAGCATCTACCGAAGCAGCGCGCAAACTCCTCACCCGTCTCGGCTTTCTCATTTTCCTTTCGCGTGAGCTCGCTCTATACGCGCGCCATGGCGATCGTGACCACGACGAAGGCTGCGCTCACTCGCGCTTTATTTATTTATCCAGTCGAAGGTGGAAGAGGTGGGATGAAAGAAAATACGCAAGAAAGAGAAGAGCAACAACGAAGAGAGCCAACTTTTATTTCGACCAACCGAGTGCCCAGTCGAACCCCCCGTTCTCGTCCGACTCTCAAGTGGGTCAGCCCCTCTTCTTTCTCTCTATCTCTCTATTCTCTTACTCTCTTTCGTTCTCTCGCTTTCTTTCATTTCTCATCCTTTCCTTCGCTCAGACCCCCTTTTCTGCGCTTTCCTTTCTTATTTATTTTTACCAAAGACTTTTCTTGTAGGTTTCTCCGTTGCCCTTTTTCGTTTTTCCACACGTACGTGTAGAGAATCTGAATTTTCATACTTTATGCTGATTATTGAGTGATTGCAAAACTAATTTTTTTTATTTGTAACGGTGTATTAAATAGTTTTTGAGTCTTGATATTTTAATAATTAACAATCTCCATGTATATTTATTTATTTATTTATTTATTAACCAGAAAAATTACATTTGTAATATATAGAGGTAGATATAACTACCTGTACATTGGGCTGGTAAATATAGTTAACTACTTACAAACTAACTTACAACTATATTAACATTAGTATAATATAAATTTCCAATAAACTTTATACGTTAAAACAAAACAATAGGTATAATCTATGATAGTTGTATATAATTTTTTAGTATTTTCTTTGTTTTATATTTCCCATTATCTCAGTTACTGTAAAGAATTTTTAATTCATTAGGAAGACTGTTAAAGGTCTTCAGCGCTACCATAAAAATATTTTTATCGCTAATAGCCTTTTTTGTTTTTGGTAGTTGAATACTCTTATTCCTATTTTTTCAAAGTACTTTTTACATATAATTCTTTCAGATCTTCATAGTGATATATTAGTGCTTCAAGATTAAAAACTTCTCTTATGTTTAGTGGTCTTTTTACTACGAATGTGTTTTTATGTATAATTTTCAATATTCTTGCTTGAATATTTTGTAAACGAATCATATTATTTTTGTATGCCCCACCCCATGCTAAAATTCCATAATTCAAGTAGCTACGAAAGAAGACATAGTATATTGTTATTAGCGATTTAGTGTCCAAGAGATTTTTAATTTTTGCAAAGATAAAAATTAGATATTTGGTCTTATTTATAATGGATTGTATATGCATATCCCATTTCATATTATAATCGAAAATTATTCCTAGGTACTTATAATTAGTCACTCTTTTTATTTCTTGTTTCTGTATTTCAATTTTAATGTTTTTTGGTACACTATCACAGTAACTACCTATCGTCATATAGACCGATTATTAGTATTTAAGGAAAGTTTATTCAATGCTAACCAATTTTGTATTTTATCTAATGATATGTTGATTTTTTCCTGCCCAGCTGACCACGTATCTTCACCCAAGATGATGACAGTGTTATCTGCGTAGGAGAGAATTGAATCTTTTTGCATATCTGTCAATAGATCATTAACATACATAATGAATAAAAGTAGTCCTAATATTGTTCCTTGCGGAACTCCCGTTTCTAATCTTCTTTCAGTACTTATTTTACCTTCTAATCTAACTATTTGTTTTCTATTATACAGATAGCTAATCATTAATTCAAGCGGTCTTCCTCGTATTCCATAAATTTCTAGTTTTTCAATTAGAATTCAATGATTCACAGTGTCAAAGGCTTTGGCAAGGTCTAGAAAAGAAATTATTAATGGTTTACTGTTATCTAAGTGATTATATATAATCTCCGTAATTTTGTTAAGTGCGTCAGCCGTACCTTTACCTTTAACAAAGCCATATTGGGTATTAAAGATATTGGTCTGTAATTTGAAATATTAGCTTTGTCACCTGCTTTGTGTATTGGCACAACTTCCGCACATTTAAAGGCTTCCGGCCATATTGCCTGTTCAATTGATATATTGAAAATATGTTGAAGGGATGTTCAGATATAAGGCGAAATTATTTTTAGAAATTTCGCATTTATACCATCCACACCTCTTGCTTTTTCTTTGAGATCTTGGATAATTTTACTTATTTCATCAATACTAGTAGGGCAAAAAAATATTGACTTTGTATTTATTGCGATTTGTTTTATGCAAACATTACTTGGCTGTTTGATATTTATACTTAAATTAGTACCAATCTCACAGAAATAAGTGTTCATGAGGTTAGCTATGTCCTCATTGCTTATAACTTTATTATTGTTCTCGTATATATTATGATCAAGTGCCTTGTTAGCTTTCTTAGCCTTTCCTAACTTATTATAAATTATTTCCCATAGTTTTTTATTATCTTTCCTATATTTTTCGATTTTATCTCTTTAAAATTTAAATTTTGCATATTTTACCACTTTGCTTAGTAATTTAGAGTAATTCATATAATTATTCTTTAGTTCTGTACAATCTGGTTTCATTTTCCATAATTTATACAGTATTTCTTTTTTTTTTTACAAGATGTAATGATTGTAGAAGAGATCCAATTTTTTCTTGGTTATAGCCCTATCTTTTCTTTTAATGACTTTATTAATTATAGCATAATTTATACAATTTTTAATCTTATTTATTAAAGAGCTGACCGCTTCATTAGGATCGTAAATTGACAATATCAAATTCCAGTCTGTTGATGTAGCTTTTTAAAGAACTTTTTATAGTTAACATTATTTTTTTCCTGCATTATTGCTTTATTCATAAAAAATTACGTTGTCTAGAGTAACTATTAAAGTATAATAGTCACTAAGTTCATTAGTGCAAAGTTTATATGATTTTGGAGTTAGTGACTTTGATTTAATAAACACATTGTCAATACACGTTCCATTACAGATGTCAGTTGCAGGCCTGGTTATTCCTAGAAAGCATGGTATATATTCCTTTTCATAGAAGTTATTATAAACTCATGGCTAATCACAGTCCATAATATTAATATTAAAATCACCAATAACCATATGATTCTTTTTATTGATATTGCTATTAATGTATTTTTTAATTGAGTAAACATACTCCGGTTTTTTTATGGAATGTGATCTATATAACCTATCAATTACCACAGTCTCAGTATATTCTACTATATCACTTATAATGTACACAATAACACCATCCGCTTTATTCACAATACTTACATTGTTCCGTAAAATGTATCCAGGTAGATTGAAAAATCCCGCATGCTAAATTCTCCACGTTTCCGTACAAATTATCAAACTTGATTTTCCTTGTAGTCTATTTATCAATAATTCAAGCTTTTCAAAATTTTTATTTAGGCTTCATATGTTGACATATAATATCAAAAATTTTTGTCTTTTTAAACAAACGTTGAGACTTCTTATGTCGCTGCATTCAGTTTCTTGTTGTAATAAATTTTCAATATCGTTATAATAGCTTGTTCAATATTTTGTATATGTTTTATTCTATCATTGATTACTTCCAGCGGCTCTTTGTTAAAGATTGATCCATAGTTGGACTCTTAGTCAGTTTATCATTAATTTCATTCAGCGATTGTGTAGATACGTTAACTTGCAATGGTAACCAGAGTGTGAAGTTTCCTACTTTGTCTAGGTATCTTGGTATATTTTGGTTTAATTGAGTAATCGTGCATATCTACGTATTTTCTCACTTTAGCTTTTAGGATTTCACACATATCACTATCCGTTGTTTCGTGGTTAGTATTATAGTTTGTTCCATGTTTCGCATTATTGTACTTAGAGTTTACACATGAGATGCTCTCTGGTGTTGAGTTACATTGGCTTGTACTATGTGCCTTAACACATTTTGTACACGTGGCAGTATTTTTACACGTTGCTCCATTATGACCAAATCTTGCATGGTTTAACACTTATGACGTTAAAAATTTTACATCTTTGATGACCTACAAAGATTCTATTTTTATTTTCTTTTATATGCTTATATGTCTATGCAGACAATTCAATTATAACTGTTTGAGATTTATTTCTATTGTTGCTATACGTGTGTATTATTTTACATTCTAATTTCACTCATTGATGATCTTTTTTTATTAATTCTTTTAGTATGGCATTCTTCTCCTTGAGTTCCTCATTAAGATCTTTTAGTAAGGTATTTTCCATTCTTAAATTTTCACACTCCACACAGGCATTAAATACAGTTGTATCCAGTCTTGACGAATCACTTGATATTTCGATCAAGATTTGCTCTTTTATTTGTTCCTCTTTAGCTGCTTTAATTTGTGCTATACATACTCTCGCTTCTTCGGTCAACACGTGGTCGGTTGACTTTGATGTTAGATTTTGATGTTCTGGGCAAATTACAAGGGTATTTCTTAAGATGTAATGTTTTTTAGTTTATTAAAATCACTTGCGTGGTACTTCCTCACAAATTAGATACACTACTGTTTTGACTGGTGTACTTGGTTGACATTTATACATTTTGAATTCCCCCCGATCGGGAGGCTCCTTACCTGTCGACGCCATGCGACATATATGAGTATAAAATCAACGAATAACTGATAAAGATCGAAATGCGATGTTCTCGAAGAAAAAATATTTGATTTATTTATTAGATCCAAAGTTGTACTACATTACTTTGTGGAATATTCAGTATAGATCCAATATAATATTCTTATTAATAAAGAAGTAAAATGAAAACTCACGGATTTTTCAATTACTGTTTCATCAAATCTTCGATGTCTGTAGAATTCGGTCGACTGTAGAAAAAAATTAATTTTATTAAAATTATTAAAAAACGAATTTAATTTTGTAAAAATATAATTAAATATTAAATGAATATTCACTTCACTGTTGGTTCTGTCTGCCAGGCTTATCAAGCGATTGACATTAAATGCTTTAAGAATTATATTTCAGCTATCATTAGAATCATCGAAATACATTAATTAAATATCCTATACTAATCGTTAGTTGAAACTATGAATTTGAAAATTAAATTTAGACATTATTTTATATATGCCTTATTTGTATTACTTCTTATCGTTTTTTACTCCACCACCTTTCTCCCATATCTCGATAGGTTTATTTGTCTTTTTCATTTTCCTGATGTTCCTTTTTTCCCAGGAGGTCTGAGCGGGCTTTCGTGCAAGTGTACATTACGCAAAAAAGGATAACGGGAGAGAGTCATACGTAGAGAAAGAGAGAAACAGAGATCGAAGGATGGAGAGAAAGCGGGGACGAAAGAGAGAGATAGACAGACAGAAAAAGGGTGACCGAAAGAGAATGGAACTGCACAGAGAGAATAAGAGAGTACAGAATCGAGCTTTTTGCGGCATGAGAAAGCGGTCACTCAGCTCCTCTCTCTCTCGTTCGCTTTTGCTCTTACTCCCTCTCATCTTCCCTTTTGCTCTTCCCTCTCTTACTCTCTCACTCTCCCGCTTTCCTCCTCTCTCGTATACTCTACATCTCCTCACCTACCACTTTCGATTCTTTAAATCGAATTCATATTTTACCCAGTTGCATTATATGCTTATTATCTGTTTAAAATTTTACCTATTTTTTTACCGCCGGCACTGTCCCTCCACGCAAATATAATACTCCCATTACATTGGTTAAGTCAAATTAATAAGGTTTTAAAAACTGTTAGCGGACTGTATTTTCTATCGATTTATAAGAGTTTGATTAACTTTCACGTCACTTTTCGTTAACTTTAAAACCTTATTTTCCCTTTCAACTCTTTTGGGACATTCAAGTCTTCATTATACAGTTCGTTTATGTAATATTATAATTATTTTTCTTCTAGTATGTACTCTCGAAAAAGTTCAAAATAATTGGTTTAGAAGTTTGTATCCTTTCATGTTTTGAACGTCCAAAATAGTTGGGTAGACTATTATAATCATTTTTTATTGTAAATCATATTTATGTTAAAACTGACTTCAATCTAATGACTTTTTAGTATAATTGTTACACGTCCCATACTGTAAGCAACAAAAAATATTGTAAAAGAGGGAGATTCGAAATAACGAACATATTTGTTTCGATAGAATTTGATAATCGTCAAAACTAGTTATTGTTACCTAAAAGAAACTTCGATAATAAAATACTCGACTTTCGTGCAACAATCTACTCGAATTCAATTCATACTTTCAACACTTACCTATTGACTTTTCTGTAAGATGGTATAATGTTAACTAAGATTCTGAATTGCTACGTGTTTGTTTTATTTTGAGTGTATTCATAAGAACCCATGAATACCCTTACAACGTGAATTATAGAAATACACAAAATACAATAAATTAGTTCAGTTAGTATTAACTGAAATATCAATAAATTAATCTTGAAAGGGTTTGATTCATTAATGTTTTTAATTACTTTGAAAAAATTATTAAATTTATTTTAAGCAGAGTTAGAAAATTAATAGAATAGTGCAGCAGGTCATCAACAGCAAGGAAATAACGTGCAAATTTATTCCATAAAACTATGTTAAATTAGAATATATGTGATATTCTATCACTTAATTTTTATATTTTAATATTTTACTAATCACCGCTATTTATGAACTTAAAATAATTTGCTAATGTACAGAATATTTTGTAACAAGTTTTATGCTCTTTCCAGATAAAACTGATAGAGACTCCGAAATTAATAATCTGATTGAAATATTAAAATTTAGGCTTTTTCAATTTTTAATGATTTTAAAAGTAGCTCATTATTATTAACATCCTTTTAAAAATTATGAATTTTAAAGATATTTTTTTAGTTCATATTTTTGTTATTATCAATAATATCTCTTATTAATACATAACTACAACATTTAATTCAAAGAAAATTTTATTCAATCTTTACAGTGTTGAAATTCTTGTAATACTCTGCTAATGAGTTGTAAATCTAAGAGAATTCGTGTTATTTTCACTTAAAACTACAAGCAAAAGTTTCATATCTAGCCTTCTCTTTTAGGAATGTTTCAAAACAAGTGGATGAAAGACATTTCATGTCTAGAGCACTTAAGAAAAAAGTTTTTAAAAGACAAACAGAAACTAGTTTCAAATACTCTCGCGTATTTTGTTCATGATATACGAACTCGTCTAGACCGACAACTTTACAAGGAAATAAACAAAAAAGGTACTATACTGAAAAGCAAAAGCATATGAAAAAGCTGTATAAGAAAAGACGTACAAAAAAGCAAATTGATGCAAGAGGTAAAAAAGGGAAAGTAATATAATGTCACAAAATATTATGTAAGACTTGTTATAGAATCGTTCAAAACATGACCACTGAATTTGACATGTAATTTGATGCTGTTAATTATTGTAAAATAATACGCAAGAAACGGTAGCACAGTGATATATCTATAAAAAATATAAGCCTTGGAAAATTGAAACAGAATAAAAAGTGAATTAGAGATCTATCCTAGAAATAGCTGATCGCTAGGTGAGGTGTGAGAAAATCTGTCTAGAAAATACCGACAGGTATTTACTGTCCCGTAACATTAGAGACCAGATTAATAGCCACAGCTAGACTTTGCTCGCGACAATGAACCTTTTCGTTTCATTTCTCTGTCCACCAACTCTTATTATTCTGCGTTTCTCTTTTTCTTCTCCTTTCTCCTGGCTCTTTACAGCTTTATGTCGCGCTAGCTTTATATCTGCTTTATATATGACTTTCTTGACTCTTGAAAAATGCGTGCACTTTTGCACGTGGGTTTACGGTCGAACCGAAATTTAATTTCAGAAACATCTGTGTACGTTTTGCGGAAAATACGAGTTTTTAATATTCCTGGAAGTGAATTAAAGCATTTTCCAGCGTACATTACAGTAATTCATTTAAAATTTATTTGATTAATATATTGTTAGCGTTGTAAATATTTCATTTCGTGATTACTTTTCTTATACTATTTTATATATATCTTTAAAATATTTAACGTAAAACTTGGTTATTTAAGACTTTTTAAATCGAAATTTTTTCGAAACAACATAAATTTTAGGTAAATTCTAAAATAATATATACTTTAACTGTATTTTTCCGATGAAATAAACAAAAAGATTTTTTCATTATCTTTTATGACTTCTCCATTCAAAATATACAATAACGTTTGTATGGAAACCTTGGAAATTCTATTTGACGTACTTTAAATTTAAAAATTTTCATATTCAATTTTGGAAACATTTTAGTTTATTCAACAGAAACTACATTTCAACAATAGTATGACGTTTTTATTCTGTTAATAATACTTTTGAAAATAACATCTCTTGAAAACTAAAGTAATTACAAGAACTTACTTTCATCCTCAATTTTCTTCGTAGCTACGTGCAAACGTATCAATCTCACGATTCCCACCAGAAACACGCAATTTTCCTTAAAAACCGCCAATTTTCTTCTCGGCAGTCTCTAAAAAACGTTCTCTCTCTCTCTCTCGCTCTCGCTCTTTCAACAAGCGCGTGAGCTGCGCGCCACCCTCGCCATATATCTTTCTCAGTCCTTGTCTCGTTTTCTCTAATTTTCAAGGCGGCAGCAGCAGCGGCGGCGGCAGCAATTAACGTCGAGGAGTTTAAACGCGGCGCCCTGGCGCGAAGTAACGACGGGCACGTATCGACGCTCGTGCCAACCCCGCGGCGACCGCTGAAGTTTGCGTTCTTGCGCAAGCAACTAAGAGAGAGAGAGAGAGAGAGAGAGAGGCATGCAAAAGTCAGAGAGAGAGAGCAAAGGCCTTTACCACCTGCCAATTGTAAACCAAGGGGAAGAGAACTTGCTGTGGAAGAGAAATGATTTTTGCGCGCGTTGGATGAAACGCGTCGTCGTCGTCGTTGACGGTTCTACCTACGTTTTTTTTCACGCTCTTTCGCTTTTAATACGCGCGGGTGCCTGCGAAAACTTCTCGCAAGGGGGCAAGGGCGAGCAAAATTAAATTTTTATTTGGAAAATGAACGAAACGGAGAGAAAGCGCGAAACGAGCGAAAAAGAGAGAGAGAATGAACCTTGAGAGAAATGGCAAAGTTGGTTTCGCAGCTGTAGCGCGTATACCCACGCTACTAGAGAGAGAGAGAGAGAAAGAGAGAGCTTGCTAATTTTTTTCTCCTCACTCTACGCGTTATTTAGTGCGTGGCTCGTTTCCCGTGTATCACGCGTGGACTTGAAAGAGAGAAATGTGTGCGCCCACGTACTGCAAGCCCACAGTAGTGCCGGTTTAATTTTTTCAGATGGAAATTCACTGCTAAGGCCTGAAAAATGACGGTTCCCTTTACCACCAAGATTTATTCTTTTGCACAAGCTCGCGTTAATCATCGAAACCGACGACGGGATTTTCAACATTAATTTGATACGATTTTTTCCCCTCATCGAATCCGTAATGAAAAATCTTGAACACTAGCAAAAAATCTTGATTAAAATATATGCGAAAAGGTATATTATAGCTCATAGTGCAAACGACGTTGGAATCCTCCCTTTTTATTACTCTCGCACAACATCCAATATTCAATATCAAAAGACGAGAACTAAAATAAGTTGATTTACTCATTTTCTTTTGAGGTTGCGTCATCATCTCACAGCAAAGTTCTAAGACCGCGCTATTTGTAAACTCCTATGCAAAGACGGGATAAGGTTGGGGGAAGGAGGCTGTTATGCAATCATAGCTGCTCAGTTTCACGTTTCTAACGGCTTTAAAGGGGAAATTTCACTCGCTAAAGCGCTCAGGATATGAAGCACCCCGGTAAAAAAGAAGGAGAAAAAAAAACTCGCCTGCGCTTGCAATACGGATGAGAGACGGTATTGATTCAAAGAAGAGAGAGAGAGAGTGACTCTATTCCCGCAACCTTTAACGAGAGAATCTCCGGCTATATGTATATGTATATATACCGTCAGTTAAGGCTACACGCGAACACCTCTGTCGGCTGCAGTTGCACGCAGCGGCAGTAGCAATGGCAAAAGAAGAGAGAGAGAGGCATAATCGCTGGTTCCGCTGCCACTGTAGCTCCGCAACGAGTAAACGGAAATTGATCGGCGACTTAACGAGATCTTGAGCGTCTTTTCAGTTAATATATATATGTATACGGTGTATGTCTTTGGGTCAGGCTGGTATAGCGTTTTTCCAGGGGTTTTACCCTACTGAGGTTGGCAGGCTGTGTATGAGCTGTGCAACCGACGAACGACGCGATAGACACCTTTGAGACCAATATTATTCCCGTTAGAAACTTTTTATTGGCTCCCTTTCTCTCTATATAGCTTCTGTGAGTTCTGTCTCGTTTCGCCCTTCCATTCTCTCTCTCTCTCTCTCTCTCTCTCTCTCGCTCGCTCGTTCGTGCACGCTCTTTTAGTGCTTCTCGTTAATTTACTCCCACCAACTGCGCGCGCTTACTTTTTTCTCGTTTTGTCCCCTTTTTCCTTCTTACGATAGCTATGTCTCGTGTACTTCTTTAATTTTTGTTTCGCTTTTTTCGCGACATTTTTTTTTCGTCTTTGACTTAATCGCTTCTCGGCTCGTGTCTTATCTGTCACACTTTTTCGTGTAACGACAAAAAGTAGAAAAAAAGTACTAGGATTCTTGTGAAATATTCAAAGGATTCTATTTTTATTAATGTTCATTAAATATTGTACTTATGATTATAAAAATGGCGTTTTATGAGTTTTAAACATTGTCAATTAATTCTTATAGATGTTTTTAAACGTGTATCATATTTACAATTAGATTTTTTTTAAATAAAGGTAATTTTTAATTATGTGAAAATATTTCATTCATTGGTAATTACCTTACTTTCACGTGAAAATAAGAAAACAATAGCTTTTTAAATAACAGTATAATAAACCGTAATTAGACATCGCGAAAAAGCATTAATTGTTTTAATTGTGTGTACGTGCATTCCGACTTCTTTTTACGAGATAGCGTAATTATTTCCCCCGAGTTTCTTTTACTCTTTGTTTTTTTTTTCCGTAAGTAACCAAATATAAACCGAGCGGGGAAAGAGTTTTTCAAGCTACTTAATCGGCTTTAATCTACCGGGCAAGGCAAATGGCAGTGCTGGAGTAGTTTGCTTCCCCTTCCCTCTTCCTCTCTCCTCCTCCCTCTCCCTCTCTCTCTCACACTCTCGCTCCAGGGTGAAAGTCGAAGACGCGAAGTACAGTCGTTAAAGCTCTACTCGAGATCATTATGTAAGGAAACTCCTTCGGCCACTAATGTCATGATTTCGACCATCTGGCAAGTAGTCGCAAGAGTCAAGTTGAAGGAGAGAGAGAGGGATGGAAGGGAAACTTTAAGTGTGCACTAATAATGCTTGAGTAATAAAACAGTTAGTCCACTATACGAGGAGTGGTCCTTTCGTAACTGCTCCAAATACTGAAATGAGGATATTTTCGCAACCCTATACGATTGTTTGAGGTTAATTTAATTTACTGCTCCTGCTACACACGTAAACACTGAAAATTACAGCTATACGTAATCATTAAAAGAAGATCATTATGTAAAAAAAGAATGAATTCGTGTTCCACTAAAAATTATACAGATAATGGTTAGTTATGTTTTATTAGTCTCGTGTAGATGACAGTTTAAAACGAAGGAGAAATTTATATTAAAGTAACTTTTACTTAATCAGCTTAATCTATATTCACATCTTGCCGGAAAGTTAAAACATTTTCTAACAGCCTTATAAAAGTTGGAAACGCAATTTATCTTCCTCCCTCTTGTTGCATGTTTGACAATACATCCACTTTCGGAGAAAGTAGAGCGCGAGAAAAAGAGCGACTCATAAGAAAAGTACGCGCATCCCCTTCCTAAATGGCTAGCGTGTAGCCTCAAAGTCTCAAGCTGACTCCACTTAATTAGCTCGAAGATGAAATAGGCTTTCGATCGGCAGCATCGATACATATTCACGGCACAATGTATCTTGTCTGTAAAAGACATGCGCTATCGCCATCACTCATTCCATTCAAGCATTTTCTTTACCCCAACGCCTTATATTTACACGGCCGTTTTCGTTCCATGTTTGTAATGTGAAAAAAAGAGAATCGTTACACTGCAAAAATGAAACAAAAGTTTCTGTGATACAAGCACTTCTAATATAAAGTTGCCATTTTTATTTATATGTCTATTAATGTCTTATAAATTATATAGTATGATAAATACATGCATATACTTTATAGAATTACAACGTGAAAATAAAAATAGCAAATCTTTATATTTTCATTTAAACTATTATCAAAAAAATTAAAAAAATAAAATGAAAAATATTTTTCGAAATTTGATTAGAAAATCTTTAGTCCAGTAGAGAAAACTTAATCTGGTCAGGCATTGCAACTCCATCGTTGCTTACGTATTTCTAAAATAATACGGGATACAAAATCGTTACTATATTATAATTGCATTTGCGATAATTAAATGGAGATTACTATAATACCATGTATTTTACTAAAAGAAATAGAAACTATAACTATTTTCGTGAAGTAAACGATATAGTAGTTACGTCCACGTATACTTTTCATTGGAAAACTTATTTATTATAATTTTATTTGGATAAACTACTATTGAGTTAATAAAACATTATAAGAATTTTGCGGAACTACTTGTACTATTTCTCTGAAAAAATGATGGATGAAATCTGTCATCACAATAAGACTGTTTTGATTGGTTGTTGTAGACTCATTAGATTGGTCTATACAAAA
>JAYJLV010000001.1:15538909-15557197 GCA_036873485.1 Torymus texanus | reverse complement strand
ATATTGAACCCCTGTTCCAGGATTTATTCTCATAGGCCCCTCTACCCGAGATATGTGCCATGTTATCTTAAAAATGCGTTTTTTGTTAAAAAATGATGTCTTTCCTATTGTATGTAACTCTGCAAGTATTCCCATTACGAAAATGAGCGAAAAAATTATAAAAGTAGTCAGAAAAAGCTTTATTTTGAGCACTGTCTCATCTAAAAATATCCCTTTTTTAGAAAGTTATGAGAAATTGAAGATAGCGTAAAAAAATCAGTGAAAATAGCACCCTTAAAATCCGTTAAAAAGAAGGAAATTTTCAATCATTTTTTTACGCTATTTTCAATTTTTCATAACTTTCTGAAAAATGGATATTTTTAGATGAGACAGTGCTCAAAATAAAGCTTAGTATAAACCACTCTAACCTCAAAATCATAACTTTAATATGATTATTCGGCTCTCGTGGTATAAAATACTGTATGGCACTGGTGCGTAAATAGTTTATAATTTTTTCGCTCATTTTTGTAATGGGAATACTTGCAGAGTTACATATAATAGAAGAGATATCATTTTTTAACAAAAAACGCATTTTTAAGATTACATGGCACATATCTCGGGTAGAGGAGCCTATGAGAATAAATCCTGGAATAGGGGTTCAATATTTTTTGCTCTAAAACACGATCTTTCAGTTTGGTACAAATCCGTGACCCAAAGGTTATGCACTCTCCTCGTAGGTAATATTCATTAACTGTTAAGGAATATGTATTTCGTATAATAGTATATTTCGATACAAGTGCGAAAGTGTTGATTCTAGCACGAGTGTGAGGTTTGTCGCCCGAGCGAAGCGAGGGTGACAATCACACGAGTCTCTATATATTTTTCTAGATATATATTTCACACGAGTCTCTATATATTTTCAAGGTTGGCGAATGCCAATCTGATGTTAGAATTAACTAATCAGTTATCAGTTTAGCTTTAACCTCAAGAAAGCAGGGCAAAATCACAGAAAATTTGGCTTGTTAGAAAATTTTGATTGAAGTTGCAAATAAAAAGCGATTGAATATATGTTTATCCCACACTCGACCGATATGGCTATTTTTTCAGATGCGGCACCCATAAAAACATATCAAGACAACAAAATTCACTTCCTGTCCACAAATATAGCCATTTCCGCGGTTTTATAGGTATTTTTAAATGAACTCTTATAGAATGGGGTTAAACGGGCTTGAGATTCGTATTCAGCAACCTCGAAAACATAAGTCTAGACTGATTTAGCATTGTTTTTCCCACAGGTTAAAGATTTATTTAGCCGTTTTCTCGTGCTATTCAATTTTCAGTCATAATTTTGAGGTTAGATCGACAGATACAGAGCCAATTGGCCAATTCTGACCCCGGATTCTGATTCAGCGGGTCAAAATACATAGGAATACACTTATGTGATATCTGGGTTCTGGCATTTTTTATATGTACCTGTGTTATAAATCTAACCAAACCGCCTGATGCAGGAACAGTGAAATCAAATTTGATATAAACTGCCCTCTTTCTGCTTTACATTTTACTATAATGCTCTTGCCTACAAGAGAGGTCAAGGCCATTTCAATATCCTGGCATTTTCCCTGATTAGTTTTATATATAAACTGCCTCTGCATAGGTTTTCTTAACATAGGAATTTGATATCTCCTTATGCATTGTAATACAAACTTATTATTAATAATAACGGCGCTTTCCTTTGTCTGAGCACTTTGGGGCTGACCCTGATACTGATCCCTGGACTGAGGTGACCTTCTGAAATATAGACGTAGTCGGCCCCGTCCTCTTGAAGCAGTATAGCCCTTTCTGATGGAAAGAGGCCTGTTTCCCATCGGGCGCCTGTAGTTTTCCGAATCTCTTGTAGGTGGTTGGTTTTTAAAACGTTTTTAAACAGTTTTTAAAACTGGCTTTGATTTTTTTAAGGTTTCCTGCATAATTTTTGAATATTCGGGGGATGATATAGGCCCTCCTTGCGTTGTTCAATTGACATTGAATATCAGCCATAATTTTAAAAGCATCCGTCAGCTTTCCAACAAAATCCTCTAGATCAATTCTATTTTCATCAGCGTTATTCACCATGTTGATTCGCCGCGCTGCGCGAAGGAGCTCTTACATTGGTGACCCCGGCGTGATCTGAACCTCCGCAACCTTCTGATAATCCTGGAGTCTTTTCAATCCACCTCTCTGCCTCGGCGGCCAACTTGACCCCCGGCACCTCACGGCATGTAGTACCACACACTCTCTCCCCCAGGTCGCAGTTCGCTACACTCCCTGGCAGCTGGACGAGTCGTGCCTACACAGGCCACCCTACCTCCAGGTAAACTGCCTAGGTTCGACGCTTCACCTAGTAGGGGTTCTTGGGCCACCTAGGAGGTCAGGACATTCACACACACACACACATCTTCGCCTCAGCGGCCAACACGGCCCTGGCACACTCTTTCCCCCGGGTCGAGTCCACAGCACTCCCCGGCAGCAGGAGACACACACACTCCCCCGGGTCGCAGCAACACTCGCTCCCCGGTAGCAGGAGACACACACACACACACTCCCCCGGGTCGCAGCAGCACTCGCTCCCCGGCAGTATCCTCGCAACACTCAGTCGGTAACTTCGTCCCAACTTTGCCTTACGAGCTCCAGCAATTCAGCTCTGGCACTCGCCCTCACTTCTCTCGTGTCTCACCCTCCGGCTTCACCACTGGCAGGGGCGTCTGTGGCGTTTCCGCGCTTCGCTCCACAGCCACTAGGGTGGGTCCAGACTCTTCATTCCCACAAGCGACCGGAACACGCATCCTGACTATATATACCAGGTCCAAATCAGCTCAGACATCCACCGCGTCTAAAGCACGGGTTACCATCACTGCCTTACTGATGGGTCCAGATGCTAACCCGAGGACGAAACGCCACCTCTACCTTTACCGACCCAACACCTAACGTCATATTTACATCTTAGTAATCTCCTTCGCCGCGCTGCGCGAAGGAGCTCTTACATATATAAGGTGCTATTTTTTCAAAAACTTTATTCTATCAAATTTGGAATAGTTGCGTTCTTCGAATAATCCTCTCCGCATGGGCACGAGCAGAAGCTACAATACTGATCACGTCAGAAAAACTTAATTGTTTACTTTGTCCAAGTTTTGGTGGTATAATCAACTGAATCCGAAACGCAGCACATTCCTCTATAGGAAATCCTTTGTCGACTATTATAGCGTCTCTTGTGGGTGCTGATATGTCCAGTATATTTGATTAATTAAAAATAGCCTTATCCGAGGCATGACCTCCAAATGGTTCACTAAGAAAAATTATTAATCCAGAAGGAGAGATGCCAATAAGAAACTTGACTAGAGGATACAATCGAACTCGACATCGTAGACAGTTTGTCTTTTCTACTGGTATTTTAGTACAATCCAACACAATATATGTTTGTCGAAATTTTTTAAAACATCGTGGTATACTTTTCAAGATTTCTTCTTTAGTTGGCCAATAAATAGTATTTTTTGAAACAAAAGCTAAAGTAAAGTTTAGTCAAAAATGGCCGGACAATACCAATGACACTCGTTTCTTCTTTTCGAAAGCATTACACAATTCTTTTCCTTTCTGTAATGCATAATGATCTTAAGTCTCTCTGTAATTATTGTGCAATTCAAGAAGTATGTTTGCAGCTTCTACTTTTGAAAACTCATTTTCACAATCATCCATTGTATGTTCAGTTTCAATTTGCACACAGTCACAAGGTAAATCAACGGAGTTATTTGAATTTTCTTTATCATCGTTGTTTTCATTTTCATGAGATTCTTCAGGTAAAACTTCAGTGATTACATTATTTTCATTCTCATTCTTTTGTTCACCAGAAATTTGATAATAAATATTTGCAAATTTATCATTTTCACTCCCTGTATCTGATGTAATGTTATTTTGAAAGGATATATTCAACTTTCTGAAAGGGATTGTTGTTAAAAATTTATAATATGTATATGTAGTTGCTTGCAACGTCGTACATCAACGCGCCGCTCGCCAATACCGTCGTGCATCCGCGCTGACGTACGTCGATTCATGTGACGTGCAATTTGCTGTCACAACCTATAGGGTTACTATTTACGCCACGAGGTGGCGCTTCTGCTAGTTGTATCAAGGCGAATCTACGTAGACTCACGTGGGTTCACTTCACTGTAACGCGTACTTACATCAGTGAATGGAGCATCAAGCATTCGTATTACCAATCTCAGGAAAAATTTATCTAGGCCTTTTGAAGTTGACGCACGCGTGTGTTCTAGTATTCCCGAATTTTTCTCGGGAGCGCGGCACGCAGCGAGCCTTCGAAAGCTTCCCAGAAGCTCGATTCACTGTAGGCTTCGCGCCGGCGGAAGAGAAGTCGTGAGCGACAGCCAATCGGCGAGCAGATGAGCTCGACCCTCTATCTCGCTGCGGCGCGCCTGCGCCCCCGCTGACTCCGAAAATTTTGGAGCTGCGAGACTCGGCCATCGCGACTCGCGCAGGCAATGCCTTGCGAACGCAGCGCCTACTGAGGAACTATAGTGCCCCGTTGCACTCCCGCTGAGGGCGATCATGCGATCGCTCACTGCATAAAGTGCCTCCTTGGCCTCGCCCAGTTCGGTCTACACTGACCTGCTCATGGCACATGGGGGGGGGGGGGGCTGAATGTCGCCGGAGGAAACGACGCACTACCTTAAGAGCAGGTCGCTGCGACGACATTCCATCTGAGCATGCGAAACGCGAGCTACGCGTGAGCTAAAATTTAGTTTTAGTTATGTCGCGCGGACGTCATTGAGAAATTAAATAATTGTTCTACCGATGCTCTACAGGGAAATAAAATTATCATTATTATGAAAATTACATTGTAGGTATGGGAATTTTATTTTTTCCTTCTCGATGCATGTCATTCTACCCGCGAGCTAGCCTTACTACCCTCCTTGTTACATCAAAGTAGTTATGTAGGATTTTAATAGGATACGGTCAGAATTTCTATGTCCAGGTAATGTGAGAATGAGTTTTGTATTATACCAACAATTAAATAATTCAAATAAAAATTAATTTCAACTAAAAACTGTTGCACTACACACCTTGTTTTGAAGAAACAATTATATATGAATTGTTATGCTGGACTTCAAAATTTACTTAATTTTCAGTTTAAGATTAACGTAATATAGATAAAGTCATTTCCTACAGTACCCGCAAAAAATTATTAATATATTTAAAAAGAGAAACAAGTAAAGTAACTAAAGGTATTATTAGCATTGTAATTTATTACATTAAAGGGGTTTCGCTTAAAAACTAATAAACAAAACGATTCTGTTGTATCATATTTCTAATCTTTCTAACAATAAAAGAAACAAATAAATGATTCATTTTTACATTTCATTAATCCAAAGAATTGTTCGTGAATCTTGAAAAATTCCTACTTTTAAATATCTAAAATCCTATCTTCTTCTAAAAATTAGGTAGGTTAAAATTGCAAGTCGATAAATAAAATATTTTTTGAGAAAATAATTTATGAAATATAAAAACATTTTCCTTAATAAGAAATGACATAGCGAAGATCTTCTCTTAAAAAAGTGATGGATGAAATCTGTCATCACAATAAGACTGTTTTGATTGGTTGTTGTAGACTCATTAGATTGGTCTATACAGAATAGGCGCGAAAATCTAACATGTTTGAATTTTCAAGATTGAATTCTCGAGCTTAGAAGTATTTAAAACTTAATAATTAAAATAGTATAAGAAAACTTTCATTATCATATTTCTCAAATTTATGTTATTATCGTTTAATTTAAACTGATTGATAGAAACTGTTGGATTGAAACTAACTTGACCGTGTGCTCATAACCTCAGAAAAAAAAATAAAATAAATAAAACCAACACACGCAAACCAAGTTGCATCTAGCTAGTATAGTAAATATTAAATTTTTGTCTGATATTTCAACCAAAGAACATATATATATATATATATATATATATGTAAAATGTAGAAGTAAACGTACCCATTTTACGAGGTCAACGTAGGATTTTTTACAATATTTTATTTATTGAATAGTCTATATTTTTTCATAAAGAAAAAAGTTTAATACTTTTTCAGTCAAAGGCATACACCCGCATGTTTTTTAGATTCATTGCACCGAAAACACACACATACGTACGTGCGCAGGTACATAATATATATACCGTCATACAATACGATATTACTTATTTAGCAATTCTAATTTACAGCTTTAAATGATGTGCTGTCATATAAACTAATAACTTATTCAATGGTAATAATTTCTTTTAATTATAATTTTTTTCAATTGATTACGATATGTTAACAATATCAATTCTCAATTGGATCTGATCAGAGCTACGTAAGGTTGACAACTGAGAATACATATATATAAGAATCAAACATGGGTTATCTGTAATAGTCCTAGATTTATCATTGCGGAAAATCTAAAGAAGACCTTCATGTTATAATGTGGCAATCGGTACTAATCTTCTTTTTGCGGACCTTAAACGCTTACGACAGAAAAAAATTCGTAATTTCGTTTGAAACTTCGATAAACTTATAAACTTAGTCTATGTGTGATAACTTGCACGGGTATCGGAAGAAAGCGTGCTTGTCAATAATGATGTACGATCTAGCGGCTACGTGGAAAACTAAATTTCGAAAAATTATCCATCCGTGCCGACGACTCTGTCATTCTATCCTCATATAATCGTGGCAACATCAGTGTTAAGTGTTCAAACGATTAACTTATAATGTGTACGATAAATAGTTTTGTAAAGGCACTACTTTAATTTTAATAAGATAAAAATTAAATTTGGTCAGAGGTCATAACAAACTTTTTAATTTATTCATTGTATTATAAAATTACCAAGGGAAACGGGCATTTTTTTGACAATTTATTTTTTAGAGTACAAATCAATGATGTTAGATCTATCTACGAAACGCTGCCCCATAATAATGGCAGATATTTGCTTGCTGCTGAATGATAACCACAATTGCTACTATTTCTATGACAACAAGAAGTAACGAATTTTTAAAAATCTCTCTGAATTTAAAAATAATTACAGCATAAACCTGTCTAATACAAACATAATAAACTAATAATTTAGAAGACAACGGTTATCTATATACACAACTATTCTATTCGAAACAACAACCAGAGATACATTTATTTATCACGAGAAATTCCACACAATGTTTCAATCACTGCAATTACCATTGCACGCCCGACCTCGTCGAGACTACTCCAGTAGCGCACAAATGCAGACAGAAGCAGCAGCAGCAGCAGCAGCAGTAGCAGCTCCTTTCATCCGCGTCTCCGGAGAGCGAGAGAATCTCGCATTAGCCACCTGCTACTTGTCTCGGGAAGAGACATTCCGGCTTGCGCGCGGGCGAACGCTAGGGGGTTCCAAGTGACCCTATCCCGGCTGCTACCACTTCCTTCGCTTCTCCTCTCGCTTCCGGGGCCGCGCCTCTACCGTCTTCAAACGACTCGGCCGCGTCTTGAATCTCGAGTGATACAAAGCAGAAGGCTAGGCGGTTTATTGTTGAGGGTATCGTCGACTCTACCGCTATACTGCTCGTCTTGAGAATTGGGCCATGCGCTAAGTGCCCTCTTGCCGGATGTTTTATCGCGGGACTGTATACTGTATCTCGCTTTCTCTCTCTCTCTCTCTGAGGTCTATGCCTTCGGTAATGATGCCCATCGATTCGCCGCATCTGCTTGGCGGTGGTGAGGTCCTTTGTCGATGATCAGAGCTGGCCTGAATTTGAGAAAAAAGATGGTTTTGTAATGGAAATATTAAGTGTATTCAAATATTTAATTTAATTCATTTGATGAAATTATGAAGTTCAAGATATTCTTTTAAATCATTTTGATTACATTTCTTTTAAGGGTGCCGGAACGTTTGCACGTTACCATCGCAAACACCGTCGGGCAGTATCCTTATTAATTTACCTTATACTTTTCACTCGCTTCATTCATTTTCCATTTCTTCGCAAATGGTTCAGGGAATCGTTAAATAACGTAACTCAAACAGAGCAGTCGAACCGCACATTTCGTGTAACATATATCAGTGCACAGAAAACTATTCCCCCATCGCCAGTAATGTTTGATAAACTTTTTCCCCGAACTTCTTGTCGATAGAAAAAAAAAGAGTAAGAAAGTCCATATCAATTTTAACGAGTTTCGCGGTGAAAAAAAAATTTCATCAAATATCGCATATATATAGAACGCACTTTTTCCCAGGCCAATTAAAAATTCCCTCTCAACAACTGGGAACGTATACTAGCTATACGAGAACGCACAGTTCGCGCGCGTTATATAGAAGTACAGTGTGTATATATATATATAGGCATGGGTAGTACACGCACGTGCCGCGAGGTAAATTGCAGGTAGGCGCGTTGCGAAACTTTTCTACGGTTTCGCACGGAAACGCAACAAAGCGAGCGCAGAGATCGCGCGCGACAATATGCATGCGAGCCGCAAATTTGCGGCGGATTACCTCCTGCGCGTCGGCCGAATCAGAGTTTGTTGCTTTAAATTAAAATAATCTGTTTTGCCTCGGTGGCCTCCTACTCTCTGGCTCTCGCGCTCGCGCGCGCGAGTGCGACATATATATATATATATATCGCCTGCAGTTGCTGGTGCACGCTCACGCGCGTGCCGCTAGCAGTGCCGTCACAGCGAGGGCAAAGTCGCTAATCGCATTAGCTCACTTTGCGTCCTTCGCCGCTGGGAGAGAGGAGAAGAGTGGGAGGGTGAAGAGCAACTGCATATGCGTCGTCGTGTTTTCGTTATCGTTGCGCGTTTGCGAAAGCACGCCGCTCAAGTTTTCAGCTCTCTCTCTCTCTCTCTCTCTCGCTTGTAGTGGTTAAAGAGAACAAAAGTGTATACGGGGAAAGCGGAAATTGGAATGGAAGGATAAATATTACTTTCTTTTTTTTCCCTGCGGGTCGTATTTATATATAGTGTTGTCGTATTTGTACTTTCGTTTCAGTATGCAGAGTAGTAATAATGAAAGATATGTAGTGTACTCGATAGCGTTGTGGAATTATAGATATTTACTGCGAAGCTTGTGTCATTGCCGGAGATTAGGATTTGAATCCAGATAGGCGAAGAGCTATACTTAGATTTTATTAATGCTTCAGCGCAGTCGACATTTTTCACGTCAAGCTATTGCTACCAAGAATTTCTTATGATTTATTGCAATTCTAATGATTATTAGATAATATACAAATGTTATTTAAATTGAATGTTTCCACCTCATTATGAACGTATACAAATACTAGTGAAGTAATGTGCTTTGAAGTTTTATAACTTATTAAATATAGACATATACTTCGAATTCATACAACAATTTAATTCTCGGAATTTTGTAGAGAAGTACATAACTAATATAAATATAAAAAAAATTCAAAAATTTGAAAAAATAGCAAAAATGCATTTATATACATAGATAAATATTGAAAATTTTATTTATTTTTTAACGATTGGTTAAGCAAATATTTATAACAAGTTATATTATTATAAATATTAAAAATTACTGTTTCTTTAATCCATTGATTGTAATATTATTGCATTGTATATTTCGAATTTTGAAGAAATTAAAAAAATAATCACATATCAAAGTCGTACTCGATCTATCGGGTACAAATCAAAGACTCTTTAACTATTAATTCTTATAATATCTTTGGCTATAATACATAAGGTAGCTCGAGGTAACTCGACTACCCGAAGCGGAAAAATAATGCATACATCTATTATACATATTTTACGAAAATGAGGACGCTTAAAATGTGATATTGATTTTACATGAAACCAAATTGTGGAGAAAATTTTTCTGAACTTCTAAAAATTACCGTGACAGTTTTGTTAAACTGAAACATTTCAAAACGGTTAGAACCAATTACCATTATAGTTCGATAAAAATTATTGAGGTTTCACTGTAATTTTTTCCAACTACTTCAATTATTTCAAGTTTACAAATTGTTACGGTATTTTTCACACAAACATTTTCTCTCTGTGTAAAAAGGCAATTCACCTATGCTCCGTCATGTTTAGCTAATTCCGTCACTTGAATTACAAATTTTGTTTTTTTTCCGAACGAAAAATCGACAAAAATGTTGAAACTTTAATCTATCCAGATATTACCTTTCACTTCGTTGTTTTCCAATAAAGAATAATTTAAGAACCTACTTCAAGTTATTGATATCATAAAGATTCTAGTTTTAATATTACAGCATTATACTCACAGAGTCTTCCCATATCTCACGGTCTATTTCAAGATCTTCTTAATTTTTTATCAACTTCTGCGATTGATTATCATTCATCCATCTTTAACTATGTGATCCTTCCATATTTTCTCATTTTATACATTACATTTTCATAACTTCCGCTGCTTTTTCGATCACTAATATTTTCCTTGATCTACAGTCGCTCTTCTCTATACGACGCAGGCTCCCTTGACTCTCTCTCTCTCTCTTTCTCTCTTCAACGGATTACGTACGGTATGCGATTTAATCACCCGCGGCACGAACGACTTTAATAAATGTCATAAAGCTTGACGAAATTGCGGCCTGCCACGGAGCGATTTTTTGCCGCGAGAAAATGCGCGGCTCCGGCGTCGTTCACCCTCCCCTTTTCCTCTTCACTCAGCCATTATATAGAAAAGCCTAATAAGTCGATCGTAAACAACGTTGCGAGGGAGTAATTTGAAAAGTCATTGTGGTCATCTTCGAGTTTGATCTGGTAAAATAAACACGCGTTGTACATGCTGTAGTATTTATATACGATTTTTCACGTTCTTGGAAATCATTATAAAAAGGAGGTAGTAATCAATAGAATTCTATCGACCCAGTTTAAAAAGTACATTTTGGATATCTTTTTATAAAACTTATTTTTACGAATGCAACAGAGTTGAAAATTACATTTAGCTCTTGAAAACTACGATATTTTTTTTTTTTTTTAAGAATAATTAATATGCGAAAATAGCATCTACTTATATTATTCAACGAACTACATCGAAAAATAACTTTTAGTCGCATAAGGAATTCGCAGTCGACTTTCATAATGAAACATCAAAAAATATATAAAATTTTGCTTCTCAGAAACCTGGAGCTTTATAATTAAATTTTTTTTACGAAACTGTCACAGCCAGATACCGTGCTTTTGAAGTTAAATAATCTGTCCTTTACTTGCCCCGTTCTTTTAATCAGAAAAAATTCTTTTCATAAAATAACTATTTCCAGGATTAAACCAGTTATGTCGAAAAACTTTATCCTAAAATTACATTATCCCGATTGAAAAATCAACCGAACAGAATCCCAGCCTTTGAGCAAAAAAAAAATTTGTTTCACAAAATCCAACAAATCAACAACAGAAAAACACGAATAGCTCATTCAGTTCTTCGGAAGCCATCGTTTACATTCATACAGAGTATACGAAAGAAACAGAGACGAAAAGTTCAGTGCCGAGTACTCGGATTTCCCGCACCAACGCTTTACATTTCTACGACTGGCCCAGACATTTTCTTTGTATTTATCCAACGACACACAATGGATTCTTTCTCGTCATTTTCCTTTTTCTCCCTTTACTCGTGCATTTTCTCTCTATCCCAAATGTACCCCCAGCGCACACCTCTTTCTCCGCCGAGTGCGAAAGCAAGAGACTGACAGACTAGATTATGGAAATTTCCCGAGCTCGTGCGCACGCTTGTCGGGACGGCCCAAAAGCGCTCTCCTCTCTCTTTGAATATGTAACGCCCGGCCTTTAACGACGCGACGGCGTGAATTGAATATCCGTTACGTCTTAGCGCCCGTTCGCCGCTGGCCAACCCGTCTAATTAGAAGCACAAAGTTCGGGCTTCCTTTTTCCCGTCGCTCGGTCTTTCTTTTTTTTTCCCCCTAACATGTACGTAACTTCATTTTCGGAAAATTTCGTTACTGTGAACATGTGAAATGGATGAAAGTTACTCAATAGCATTAAAGATGTATTATATTAATAATTTAGTGCGACTTTTCACGAATTATCATTATACAACGTTGATGAAAATTGTAATATTTTGAGTACCTTAATAAATATTTACAAGTATTTATTTGATTTTTAAAAATATGAATGTTTTCTTTTATTTATTACTTTTATTAAAATATATCTTTTTTATTACATTATAGTTTAAATTTTAAAGTTCGCGAAAAAAACTTACTCAAATAAACGTATACGAGTACTGTTAATAAAAAAAATTATTTGTAAATATGACTTATCAATCGCAGAATGTTCAATCAAACGATTGCAATTTACGATTGATCAAAAACATGAGTTCAAAAATTCTCCATTAATTACCAAAATCATTATTCGTTACGTCACAATAAATGTTTACAAACACTGTATTCTAATATTCTTCATATTTGACGTCGCTCTCCAGGTGGTAAGAAAGAAAAAAAAATAATTCGCATTCGTATCGCATCCCCAATGTCCCATCCCCGTGGAACTTTTAACGAGAAAATGGAAAAAAGCTATTGGCCTTGGCTTGAATAAGGGTGGGTAAAAAAAAAACGAGAACGAAGGGGAGGTGAAAAAAAAGGATGTCGGTGACGACGATGATGAGAGAGCAAGAGAGGGAGAGGGAGTAAAACGCGGTAAGGGTGGAGAGGAAGTTCTTTGGCCGTTGTGTGCGCGACGGTAGCGGCAGCAGCGGTGAAACCCCGGCGGTACGATAAGAAATTCGCGTTGAATCCCGATGGCTAAGTGGTTATCTTATCTAAACGGCACCGCAGCTACTTGGCGGAGTATCCAGCGAACGATGTACAGTGAGAGAGAGAGAGAGAGATAGAAGGATGGAGGAGAGACAGCGAGAGAGAAAGAGAGAGTGCGTCGCCCCCTAAACGGAAATTAACACCTTTGGGTATGTGACCGAGCCGCTGCTCCCTCAACACTGTGGGGTGAGTAGTGTATGCAAAAACCGATGAATATTATAACCAGATTTCTGTCTCTTCTAGACCCTTCCATCTTTTCTCCCTTGGATCCCGCCTTCCTTGTCCTCTGCGTTATCTAAGATATCATCAAATTATTTTAATACCAGCCACCCCAGTTTGTGGTAGCTGTTAACTCATTTTAAGGTACTACACAATTCTACGCATTAGTAAAACCCCAAAATTGTTCTTAAGTGGTTTTATGTTTTTTTTTTATTTAATTCCATTCTAATTATGTTTTATACTTAAAAATTTTGAACTGCTATTTATAAAATAAATAAATTCAATATATCCGCAGGAAATAAAAAATCATTTGTTATTTATGTAAATAGGTAAAAAATCAACATAACAATATCGGTATCATAAACAAATAGTTTACAAAAGCTTTAGCAGAAAATTGATGCGCAACACTTCTCCTTTCGTTCGTTCAACACTGTTATCTATATACATGGGCGCAAATATTGTTCCTTATACAGCCGATAATTTCCGTCGGTCCTCTCTTCTCAGTGGAACGGATCCGCGCTAGGTGAGTGCGTCGAGGAGGCGATAAGGAGGCAAACTGCCCTTGAGATAAGGGGCGCGCGCATCGTCGTCTCGTTTGCGCCTGAGCACAGCCCCAATGAGGGCCGCATTATGGCCTTCTTCGGGTTGCATTTTATGCAACATTAGCCATAGAGGCGAGAACAGACGCTGCGATTTCGTGCCCCCTTCCCTTCTACCCATCGCTTCGCCCTCCTTGATGACTGTCCCTATATCGCTTGTGTATTGAATTTCCACTATCTCTTTTCGGTGAAAAGGTCAACGCTTGCTTTTCATACAAAAGAATGGAAAAGTTTTCGTAGCGTTATTATTTTGCTGTACATTTACGATATTTTGAATTCGGAGAATTTTGCGAAAAATTTAACTATAAATAATGTCTGTATTACTTTTATGTGTTTTTTGTGAAAAACATTATTATTATTGATATTATCAGGTTTATTAAGGTAATATAACTTTTAAATAATAAAATTTGAAACTAATAAAAAAGTTCGTATAAAAAGATAAAATGGTTGAGAGACTTTTTTTTACAAACAAGAGTGTCTTCGGCGACCTACTTTAATTTTATTGATGAAATCGATAGAACCTAATGTAATATCGATTAGAGCATTAAAGTTCATGTAATTTAAACAACGACTAAGTTCAAAGTGCAATCTAATTAAAATGGATAACTTTTATTTCATTCCATACCAGATTAGTAAGATAGGATTTATTTGTACATTTGAAATCTAATTAGACCTAATTTTGAATTGACTTCTCTATAATAACTTTCACCTACTTTACCTTTTATAATTTTCTTCAAATTCAGTCCCTTTTGGCAAACACATGTATAATGTTTAAACTACACTCGTTATTGCTCTGTTTATTAGAAAAAAATACATTGAATCCTTTTTTTTTCACAATCCTATATACCTTAAACCAAAAACCAACTATTTCCATACACTATAATATACCCTTAAAATATCAACATAACTCAAACAAGACTACAAGCTAACCGTACAGATATCAAAACACATCAGCTTGAACTCATCCACGTCCCAACAACGTACTGTACGCTCTATGAAAACGTAATAATTAATATCCGCGGTCTCATACGATCGCTCTCGCGAACATATTCAATCCACTTGCGTAATCGAACTGCGCCGTAGGTTCTCCCTCTCCCAGCAGTGCAAACGAGGGAAGAGTAAACAAACACAAACGCAAGCGAGACAACTGCTCAATGAAAGCACACTGTACGTTTGTACGACTATGTGTATGTGCAGCAGCGTATGTATGTCGAAGTATGAGAGAGAGAGAGAGAGAGAGAAACACATAGTATCGAAGCACGTTCGCGCTCTTCTCTCCTCCTGCCATCCCCTAGCCAAACGCTCAAACGTCACATGCATTAATGATAACACATATTCGGCAGGTCTCGGTGGAGGGCGGCGTCAGTGGTGGCAGTGGTGGCGTGGACAAGGGACCAATTTGCCCCCCGCTTCCGTTGCAGTACCACCCAAGCGCTTACGCCGCCGTGGCAGCCGCTGGCGTGGTAGCGACGCCGCCGACGGCTCCAACGACGACGACCACTCCACAGCTACACAAAACTACCTCGGACTATGCAGGTACGTGTATATATATATATATATATATATACTATATATATTCACCCACATTCGCAACCCACATATATGCACATACATACACACACATGGGTATGATGCTAACGTAAACAGCGGGTTATTCGAACTAGCAGTAAAGTCCGCCGGCGGCTGACCCGAGAGCAACGTGCAACAATGCGGAGATAGAGGAAGATGGCCTGAGCCGACCGGTGGCCCTGCCAACGACGACCGGACGCGTCCGAAAGCAACGACGAAAAGCAAGCGACGAGCTCTGTGTATATATATGTGTATATATGTGTATATATGCGTATATATATCCTCACGTTCATGTGTATGTGGAAGCTGGAGGATATGCAGGCACGCTGTTTCCCAGCTACTATATATACGTGAGCCTCGGGTGTATATTTGTTGCCAGCCTAGAGAGAGAGAGAGAGAGAGAGAGAGGACACCTCATTGTACGGGCAAAACGATGCCACTTACGCTAAGCTCGCGAGCGCATGGAGTGTATCCACAGAGAGAGAGAGAGAGAGGACTGCAGGACTAGAGCCTCTTTCACGCGTATAATCGAGCGCAGGGTATCTCGTTACTCTTTCATGGCCGAGCTGGGAGGTCCCGGGTTATAGCTTTTCGAGGATGATGTGAGAGAGGCGCAGTAGGTTCCGAGCGATATGGACGGGACTGGATTAGAAGAGCACCGCGTGCTCGCAGTATACTGTGCGATCGTGTTTGTCGATCTTCCCCGTTGTTGTTTGCTCCGAGATTGGCGCGATAATCTCGCAGGCTTTCCTCTCTCTCTCCCTCTCTCTCTGTGTATATACGTGTATTTTTGGACAGTTTCGACCTGGAGTTGCGCCATCGCGATTCAGATTTTTGATGATGTACCGATATTTTTTTCTTTTTTCCCATTGTTGTTGTTGGCTATTTTGAGAGTAGACAGGGTTGCGCGAGTGGTGACACGAGAAGGGATCTTATCGAGATCGAATAAATGGTTGGAATGGATTTATTGGTGAAGTTTGGAAAGCGCGTTTGTGAGTACGATTTAGTCGTCAAAGTCGTGATGCCGTATTCTATGCTTTCGGGAGCTCAGAATAGTTTTCAAGCACAAGCGTGGTTGTGATCTGGTATATAGTAAAAGTTATACGTATTAAATTGTTGATGACGTTGAATTATTGTTATAAAATGTAGACAAAATCCGAATAATAATTTAAGATAGTTTTTGAAATTTCTTGTATACAAAAAAAAAGTATTTATATGATCCAATTAAACCTTTTTAAAATACGTTTAGTGAGCGTCCTATCGATATCTATGCTAATTTCGTAAATCAAAATAGATCGATACCTCACACGTCCAATAGAAAGACAAAAATAACGTATGCGCAGGAAATGAACGTTTGATTAAACCAGTCAATCAATTTATAATCAAATCAATCTCGGTATATAGATTGAGGAAATGATACATCTTATCCAATAATACCCTTTTTACTGATATACGTTCGATTAAATATTTTAGTATATTATTTTCGTTATATACGCGAGCGGTTCTTTCATATTTCTTAATACATTGACTACCCCTGTGGAAATATATACGAGAAAACCGCTAACTTTCTCTCGTAACCGCTACCATCCGTCGTTAAATAATAATATCCAACATCTCTACTGCAAAGAATTCCCTCGTTCGCTACTGAATGCGTACATACATATACGTAACCGACGCGCAAAAATTAATAATGTAACATCAACAGCAGCTCGCTCGCAGGTCAGCGAGATTGTTTTCTCAGACCCTGTGCAATATACATGGCGTTGAAATCGAAGGCAGCGTGAAACACCGCACGAGAGAGAGAGAGAGAGAGATAGAGAGATAGAGAAAGACGAATTGAGAAGGGTCAAGCGCGTAGTATCTTCGCTGAAATATTTACTTGTCTTGGAAAGAGGAATGCCCGCGAACGACCAAGAGAGAGAGAGAGAGAGAAAGAGAGATCCGGGCTAAAGGTAAATGTGACGAAGGTCCGATGCAACGCAATGCTCGCGTACGAGAGAGAGAGAAAGCATCAACACTAGTCTGGGATACAGCGCATCCCGCAGCGTGGCTCTCTCGCGGTTCCGCGACGCAGAGATATAGTTTCGTCCAGCGATGGAGAGTACGGGAGTACAGCTATAGGGAGATGGTAGGGGGAAGGCGCTGTGCGCGAGCAGCAACGAGAGAAACTCTAACGAGCAAGTTTACCGTCTGCCCTCTCCTGGAATTGAGCTGGGTGTTCGCGGTCTCCCTCTCTCTATCTCTCTCTTTCTCGTAGCCACCCCTTTCTGCTCTTTCTCACGCGCATTTCGGATGGAAATCTAAGCGCGCGCGCGCGCATCGAATAGTCCGCGAACTATTTCGTTAGATCACACCTCGCTTTCTCTCTCTCTCTCTCTCACGACTAGCCCTCTTTCTCTCTATTCGGCGTAGAGTTTACATACCTAACCGACCCGACGATGTACATGGCGACGGCAACGTCGCCGCGGTCTGTTACTTTAAGTCGTGGAACGGCTAACGAGCGATCGATCGAGCAACGACGACGGTGCCGCATACATTAGGATTCCTTCGTTGCGAGCTCCCTATAGCTGCTGCTGTGGGTTGGCTGGCCGAGCGTTGATGTACTGCACGGTAGTCCGTTACGGAGATTTTCTCTGAATAAATGGATGAGAGGAAAAGGGAAGGGGGAAGAGGAGAGGTGAGATGGGAAAATTAAACATCGCGGTATGCGTATTGTATAGAAGCGTTTGATGATGCGTATTGGGAATGTAAAAATATGTACGGTATAATGGTAGGCATCGTGGTTGTTTAGTAAAAAGTTTAGTTAATTTAACATCTAGTTAAAGTAGGTACTTTATCATTTATGTTGGATTTCTTTAGTTGTAAGGGTAATGAGGATACATTTATTGTTAATTTTAATCGAGGTTGCCGTTACGGAGTAGATTCACTTAGAAATATACGATTCATTGTATAATTGTATGAAGAATAGTTGCAATAGCTATTTTATAAGTTCGTAATGATCGAATATCTGTGTTGATTTTCATCACATCTTAATTTTTCCAAATATATGTGAAACATTTTCAATTTAAAACTAATCTTACGTATACTAAAAAAATATCTTTACTATTTACATGATGCTGTTGTATAATCGAATTTTCAAAT